>MKYO02000225.1:1120052-1190715 GCA_002013955.2 Citrus medica
CACGTCATCAGTCAACAGTACGCGGTTTGACCACGTGGGTGAACAGTAACACGGTTTGACCCGGATGAACAGTAACGCAGTTTGGTTGACAATAATCCTGTGTGATGCATGTACCGTACGCGAGATTTTTCATCCACTGATATGCTGCCACGTCACCATCAACAGTACATAAGAATTTTAGCCCAACATGATCGTGACACCTCATCAGTCAATGCCACATCATCATCCGTCTATGTAAACAGTGTCGTGAACAGTAACATATACAGTATTGTATACGTGAATAGTACCGTACATGTGAATAGTGCAATTTTTCCTTTTATGCTCCTCCTAAGGTTTTCGACTGTCCTGAGTTCAAAAGTGATGTCCGTTTTGCCGTCTGATCTCTCCTTTATTATAAAATGACTATAATGCCCCTAAAATACATAAAATACTTAATTAAAATAAAACGCATGGAATTAAATCAAAAAAAGGTTAAATTCATAAAAGTAAATGTGTTAGTAAAACTTATAGTGTAAAATGACGATTTTTCTCCTTCATAAATATACATTTTCTAACACTCAACATGGTTCATTCTCTGAAGCTCCAGCCTTCAACTTGAAAATCCACTTGCTGCCAACTAGCTTCTTGTTTGATGGTCTGTCCACCAATATCCATGTATTATTCTTCTTCAAAGAGTTTATTTCATCCTGCATTGCAGCACACCATTTCATCTTATCCTTGCATCTCATAGCTTCTTTATAGCTCAAAGGCTCTCCACCATTCACCTCATCAGCTACTGTCAGTGCATAGGAAATGAGGTCAGCTATGCCATACTTCTTTGGCATTTTTATGGCTCTCTTTTCTCTATCTCTAGCAAGCTGATATGTTTTTAGTTCTGATGGACTTTTTCTTTCCTTGAAATGGTCTGATGACTGCTCAGAAATCTCACTACTATCAGAATGCTCCACCTTCTGTCCAACACTATCCCATTCCTCTGTTTTAGTGGCTTCAATCTCAGTTTCTACCTTTGACTGTAGCATATGTTCTTCATCAAAGGTGACATCCCTGCTGATTAATATCATTGATGGCTTGCCATTAAGGGTCCATATCTTATATCCTTTAATGCCCTCACGATAGCCCAAGAAATACCCTTTAACAGCCCTGGACTCAAGCTTACCTTGCTTTAAGTGTGCATAAGCTGGACACCCAAAGATCCTCAGATTGCTCAAGTCTGGAGGCTTCCCTGACCAAAGCTCCTGAGGTGTCTTGAAAACTAGAGCTGATGATGGACTTCTATTTATCAAATAAGCAGCAGTAGTTACAGCTTCAGTCCAGAAACCTTTTAATAAGTTTGCATTCAGCATCATACACCTTACCCTCTCTATTATGGTTCTGTTCATCCTTTCTGCTACCCCATTTTGCTGTGGAGTGTAGGTGACAATTCTATGCCTTGCAATGCCTTTTGATTTGCAGAAATCTTCAAACTCTTTGCTGCAATATTCCAACCCATTGTCTGTTCTGAGCCTCTTGATTTTCTTCTCGGTTTGGTTTTCAATGAGAGTAACCCACTCTTTGAACTTCCCTAGTGCTTCACTTTTGTATTTCAACACATAGATCCAAACCTTCTTAGAGTAGTCATCTATGAAGGACACAAAGTACCTTGCTCCATCTAAAGATGGAACTTGTGATGGCCCCCAAAGGTCTGAGTGAATGTAATCTAGAGTCTGTTTGGTTTCTTTTCTCCCTAAACTGAATTTCAGTCTTGTGGCCTTCCCAAACACACATTTCTCACAGAATTTTAAGGAAGTAATTTTGTCATTACCAAGCAAACCTTGATTGCTTAGCTCCTTGAGACCCCTCTCACTTATATGAGCTAGTCTCATGTGCCAGAGCTTGGTTTTATCTCTGGTCACACTAGCTGAGATTCCTTGGACAAGAGAGGAACCAACCAGTATGTATAGCCCATTCTTTCTAACCCCTCTCATTACAATTTTTCCCTGATCTAAGATCTGTATCTCTCCATTTTTTGCCTTAATGGTACACTCAGATTGGTCAACCATTCTTAGAGATATTAAGTTTCTTCTTAGTTCAGGGACATATCTCACTTGGTGCAAGTCTCTAGTGACACCATCATGCAACTTCAAGCTAATGGTTCCTATTCCAGCCACCTTGCAAGCCAGGTTATTTCCTAACAATACCTTCCCTCCATTTATACTTTCAAAGGTCTTAAAGAAACTCTTATTTGGACACATGTGGAATGAACAACCAGAGTCCAGAATCCACTCACCAGTTGGGTGTCTTTCTGTAGCCACCTAGACATCTGCTTCATCATAGTCACATTCATCTTCAGAGGCAACAACAGCCTTCCCATTTGATTTCTTTTGCAGTTCTTCAAGTTTCTTTTTCTCGAAGCAATCTTTAATGCAGTGTCCCTCTTTTTGACAGAAGTAACATTTTCTCTTCTTTTTTTTTTCTTTTCTGCTTTGTCTTTCTTGCTGTTGTTCTTTGTTTGCTTATTGTGTTTCTTTTCTGGCTTTCCTTTGGCAACCAATCCCTCTGCATTGTTTTGATCTTTCATGTCTGATCTTTTCTTCAAATCCTTGGATTCCAGAGCATCTTTGACATCTTTCAAGGAGAGGGTTTGTCTGCCATAGAGGAGGGTATCTACAAAGTGCTCATAAGATTCTGGAAGAGAACTTAACAAGATGAGTGCCCTGTCTTCATCTTCAAGAATTATGTTGACATTCTCGAGATCAAGAATGAGCTTATTGAACTCATCCACATAATCTTTCATGGCTACTCCATCTTTCATCGAGAATGTGTATAACCTCCTCTTCATATACAGTCTCTTAGCCAATGATTTCTTCAGGAACATTTCTTCTAACTTGGCCCACAACCCAGCTGCAGATCTTTCTTTGGATACTTCTCTCAAAACTTCATCAAAGAGGTGCAAGATAATGGTGCTATGGGCCTTATTGTTTATGATCCTCTGATCTGAACCAGAGCTTGATGAACCTTCTGCCTTTTCTGTCTTGGCCATCGTATCTTCTGCATCATCAAGGGCACTGTCAAGCCCTTGTTGAATGAGAATTGCTCTTATCTTCAAACTCCAGAGATAGAAATCATTATCTCTATTGAACTTTTCAAGATCAACTCTGGTGCTTGCCATCTTTGAGTCTGATTCCAACCAACACCAGGCTTTGATACCAGTTTGTTATAGCAATCCTGCTTATACCATACTTCTTTATTTGGGAACTAAGCAAGCCAAGACACCAGACTCCATCAATGTAAGATTAGAAAACAATGCAGAGAAAGTAACATAAAACAAGAACCAAGAACTCCCAAGACGCCAAGAATCTAACGTGGTTCAGCTCCACAAAGGAACCTACATCCACAGCTGTAAAACCCAGCAAGGGCAGAGGATTATTTGATCAAGAATGGCTGGTTACAACGACTTCTCTGTACTGATTACAAAAGACTCTCAAAGCTAAACTTTTCTCTCTGTAATACAGCAGTAGAATCACACTCTTTTTTGTGCTTCAGAAAACAGCATATATATATAAACAATAAGGCTTTTTCCACACGTGTGTTTCCACTAACATTGACTAACTGCTTAATCAACATTTGGATCCCACTAACTCCAGCTCATCAGCCAGCTCAGCAAACTCATAACAGATTATAATTAACTTTCGGCTTCACACCTGCTGCGAATTTGCAATCCCTCAGCCCTTGTAAATTTTAGTTGCCAGCCCATCCACATGCTCCTATAGTGAGATCCGCGCTACGCTCTCTTATTTTATTTCTCTTTTTTTTACCTATCTTATTCGGTAGCTTTTCAATTTCATGCCTTCTGCCGATGGCTGTACAACTTTAAATTCAATTTTAATATATATTTTTAAACGGTTGTTGGATTATTTGTCTGGAACTAGAACCATTAGTTGAATACATGTGGTGGTGCCTTATTGACAACTGAGGTTTGATTCGCCTTCAAAATTTGATCTTTATCAGAAATTTCCGAACTTTGAGCCTAGATTTGCACACTGGATGGTGGTTTATTGACATTTGAGGTTTGATTTGCATGTAAAATTACAGATTTACCGGCATTTTGGGTATGGTTTTTTGTGCTGGGTGGTTCTGAAAATTTTTTGGTATAATGCCGGTTGGCTATAAATTTTTGTTGATAATTACTTGGTGAAAATTGTGGATTGGTATATGTATTGCACTTGGTAATTATTTTGTGAAAATTACTGGCTGGGTATAAATTTTTGTTTGTAATTACTTGTAAAAATATATGTTCATCGTTAGAAAAACTTGTTCGAATAAAATATAAGTCAAACATCAATCACATTCATATTCATTGTTGTCTTTGTTACGTTGTTGATGTAGCAAATGTTGGAAACTTTCACTTTTAGATCCTTCGTACGTAATAGAATGAAAATGATAATAAAAGAAACTTTTAAATAAAAAAATTTCTAAATCAAACACGACATTTATATTAAAAGAAATTATAAATCTAACGCAAAATTTAAATTAAAATTTCTAAATTAAATTTATCATTATTTGATTTTTAAATAAAAATTTCTAAATAAAAATTTCATTATCATATAACAAAAAATATAGAATAAATAAAAAAATCACTCTTTACCAGCTGGGCGTTTTACTTCAAGCTGGTGATAAACTACTCCTGCTAGGCTGCTAATGCCGTTTTCCTACTTCTAAAAGGAGAAAAAAAAAACTCCAACTCAATCCTTTCACGTGAATGAGAAAATACTCCTGCCCTAGTGCCGTTCTCTCTACTTGTGAAATGAGAGAAAAATCTAAACTCAATTAGTGCTTTTCGACAGCTAGAATCAAATGTGGGGGAGAAAGAGTAAAAAGCGTGGAAAAAGCAAAAGTAGCAAGAAAAAACAAAAGCGGCAAAAGTTCACGTGGTGGAGGGTGGGGCTCAGCATTCTCGCTGAGAAGCATTTTCCTTTTTGTATACGTCACATGCGGACACGTGATTGCTGCTGACTTAGGTGGCGTTTGTTTTTTTGTCTGAAATCTGAATGGACCTGAATTAGTCTGAATTCTGAATAGATCTGAATGTCTGAATCTGAATAATATGTTTGTTTTTTTCGTCTGAATCTCAGAAAATAAGTATTAAGTTGTTTGTTTTTTTCAACTTAAAAAGCTAAAAATATGTACTTTTACATTTGTATCCTTATTAAATATGAATGTCAAATAAATAATATATTAAATACCACAATGTTTTAACATTTATAAGTAAAACTATATTCAAGTGAATATATAATTATTTTAGAATTTTAATATATAAAATACCATAAATTTTAAATTTTGTCGTATATAATATAAGAAAGAAAAAATAAGGATATTTTTATGTGGGGTAAATGTCTATGGGTGAGTTTAGGATAGACATGAAAAATAAATTATAAAACAAGGATATTTTTGACATTAGCAAGTAATTGACTTAATTCAGATTTCTCCATTAAGTAAAAAGTTAAAAAAATTGGCTTATTTTATTAAGTCAAAATTATCTAAAAAGTCTCATTAAATTATAAAAACAAACACATCTAATTAACTTAATTAATTAAGTTAAGTCACTTTAAGTCACTAAGTTAAAAAATAAACGACACCTTAATTGCAAAGCAGCTGAGAAGCATTTTCCTTTTTGTATACGTCACATGCGGACACGTGATCAATTTGCTGCTGACTTAATTGCAAAGCAGCCATTCCGCTGTAGTCGTGTGTCTGTTCCTTGCAGCTCCACATTTTTGGAGAAACCAAATCCGCAAGGCAGTGTACGGTTGGCAAATGTTCCTGACGAAGGATCTAATGGGATTCTGGCCTTCTGGGGATTGTTGAATCCAATCCATTTTTAGACTTGATGAGGTGGCCTTTGATTCTGAGGAGCTGGCTACGGTACAGCTTCTGTACCTTACAGACTAGCTTAGCCAGCTCCCCAAGGGTGCCATTGCGTGCTTTGTTTCCACATGCAGGGACACCTGGAGTGAATGGAGTGGGGGGTGTACGGTACAGAACCTGTAAAATATTCACCTCCACTGATACTGAGCTCGGTGTAATGGGTGAAAAATAGTCGTTTCTTTCTGTCATTCAACCGTATAAAATGAGACAGTCAGTATGTTCTGGGAGATGTGCATGTAATGCCCATGTGGCGCAAATATTGGTGTTGATAGTGGAGTACGCCTACGTCCGTATCATACCATTATTGCTGAGTTTACTGTCAGTGATACTACATCCAAGCCATCTTTGGTACATGTCTGCGCTTCTCTTAAATTAGAAAATGTGAAGACATAGAAGTTGGTTCAGTTTCACTATGGCAACTGACGATTATGAAAATTTGAAGGAAAATGCTACTTTCCCGGGGCAAATCCTGAATTATTTCAAAACAGCGTCGTTTTAGTTTTTTTTTTCTTTTTATTTACATGAAACGTAGTCGTTTGAGCTAGTGAAAACAAAATAAACTAAAGCAGAAAAAAAACTCCAGTGCTTCTCTGCCCCTTTCTTACTTTCCTTTTGACAAACCACGGAATCACACCCACAAACAACAATCACCCACGGTCACGCGAACAGCCGGCACAGACGAAGGACGAGCCCACAGACAACGGGCCACCGCCATTACGTGATCGAGGTCTCTGTTGCCATCGCCGACAGTCATGCGACAGCCAGCACTCACAAAGCTAACACGAGCGACAGCCAGCATCCCCTTCTCATCCACTCACAAAGCGCCACACTTCAGCTCCCCTTGGCCGGGTTGTTGCTGCTGAAATTTTTTTTGTTGGAAGTGTTAATGTTATTGGAATTGTTTTTGTTGGAAGTGTTACTGGTGTTGGAATTGGTGCTGGAATTGTTGCTGGATTTTTTTTTGTGTGTGTGTGTGTGAACTCCTGATTGTTTTTGTTTGTTTTTGTTTCTGTTCCTGTCTCAATTACAAGCTTCTGTAATCAGTGTTTGGCCTGGGCACAAAATTTTTTATGTCCTGATTTATTTTCAAAATGAATTGACGCAGAGCAGAGCTCACAACGTGCTGCCCATCTAAAATAAATTGAAGCAAAGCAGAGTGACGTCGTTTGATGAAAAGCGAAAATGTGCTGCCCGGTTGAATTTGTAACATTACAGAACCAAGTTACTGATTTTCTTCATCTTCATTTCTTCGTTTCACCTGGGAAAGCAACATAGAGAAAAATTAACAAACTAGAATCGTTACTGGGGCCAAAGGGACTAGAGGCTGTATGTCCCCTGAATGGCAAAACAGTGGCCTAATAACTGTGAAATCTGATGTTTATAGTTTTGGAGTTGTGTTGTTGGAGATTGTATGCTGCAGAAGCAATTTTGAAGTATATGTTTCAACTGCAGATGTAGTACTTCTATCAACGTGGGTGTACAATTGTTTTATCGCCAAAGAGTTAAACAAGCTTGTTGGAGAAGATGGAGAAGTAGACTTGAGAACACTGGAAACGATGGTGAGAGTTGGGCTTTTGTGCATCCAAGATGAGCCAAATCTTCGTCCTTCCATGAAAAATGTGATCTTGATGCTGGAAGGAACCATGGAGATACCAATTGTTCCATTTCCAATTCTTTCTAACTTCAGTAGTAATTCTCAAACACTGGACGGAACAAAAGAAGAGACTTATGGTTTCTTTTGGAGGAGCAAAAATAAAGAGATAAAAAACGGCAGCGTTTTGGAGAACCAAAAAAGAAAAAAAAATTAAAATAAAACGACACCATTTTGTTTTTTTGGGGTTTTGATTCGAGGTTTGACCCGAGATAAATATCAACACTCAAATTTAAATAGGATAAAAATTATCTAATTTAAGATTTTTGATTTTATTAAAGTTGGAAGAAGTTATCCACAATACTGTAATATTATTATATTACTACACCCTACGACACAATAATTTTCTCCAATTTTAATACAGTGCAAGATCCGGATAAGGGAAGCACCTTAGCCTGCTCCCTTTGCTGGATATGGCATTATTGGGGTTGTTCGGCCGGTCAAAACACTCCAAGTCTCCAACAAACTTCATATTTATTTAATTATCATTTAGCGTATACAATACGCCTACGTATTTTTATGGTCCAAATTCAAATCCCATCCTCGTAATTTTCTCATCCGCACTCTCTCTCTTTCTTCTCTCCAATTTTTCTCCAAATCTTCGCATGGCCGACGATAATGTATTCTGTATATTTCTTTGACTTTTTTTTTTTCAGCTGAAAGAACAAGAAATAAATTTTTTTATTTTTATTATCTGAAGCTCCGTTTTTGTGGAAACAGGTGATTTTGTAGAGTTTAGATTTCTTTTCTTTCTTTTCTTTTTTTTTTTATGACGTAAATGTAAAAAAAATTACAACTGCATTTTTGTTATTGTTATGAGTTACTGTAAAATTCAAAGAAGAAAAATAGATCACGAATTCTTGTAATAAAAAAGTTGCACAAAAGGATATATAGGAGCAGCTGCGAAGAGAACCGAACAGAGTTTGCGGGAGGGACATGGAGAGTGAGAGACGACTAAACTTGAAATCAAAGTGGATAGCGACGGTGGCGAGCATATGGATCCAGTTCTGCAGCGGTGCCACGTACACCTTCGGCATCTACTCATCCACCCTCAAGTCCTCTCAAAATTACGACCAATCAACGCTTGACACCGTGTCAGTCTTCAAAGACATAGGTGCCAACGTCGGTGTCCTATCCGGCCTTCTGTACTCTTTCGCGACGCTCAACCACCACCACCGTACCCGTTTCAGCTTTCTTCGCGGTCCATGGGTGGTCCACTTGACCGGTGCAATCCTTTGCTTTGCGGGTTACTTCTTGATGTGGGCCTCCGTTGTGGGGCTGATTCGCAGTCCGCCGGTGCCGTTGATGTGCTTGTTCATGTTCCTGGCGGCTCATTCGCAGACATTCTTTAACACGGGGAATGTTGTGACTGGTGTGATGAACTTCGGTGATTATGGCGGGACCATTGTTGGCATCATGAAGGTATGCACTAGTTCACATTTTTGTTTCTTGCTTTGATTGAGATTCTAGACTCAAAATGAATTGAGTTATATGTAAATCAGTAGCTTATTTAACATTTACACACGAGAAGACAATATTCTGGACTCAAAATGAAAAAAAAGGACTTGTAGTAATACTTCCAGTGCTCCTAAGGAATTGTGAATTTTTAGATCATATCCGCTAGCTTACTTAGATCTACGAAAGACTTACATTTTCGCAACTTTCAATTTACTAGCTTGTGAGTAATGCAGCTATGGTTTATTTTTTGGAATACAACAGAATACCTTTTTTTTTTTTTTCCCCATTCTCCACTGTCCAGGGCTTTCTTGGTCTAGGTGGGGCAGCATTAATCCAAGCTTATGACACTATATGGAAGGGCCATCCAAGCACTTACCTTCTGATTCTTGCACTGCTGCCAACTTTTGTGTCTCTTTTGTTCATGTCTCTGGTAAGAATCTATGGTACAAATTCAGCTGATGACAAGAAGCACTTGAATGCTTTTTCTACCGTTGCTTTGACCATTGCAGCCTATCTCATGATCATTATAATTTTGGAGAACATCTTCACTTTTCCATTATGGGCACGAATCATTACCTTCTTGTTTCTACTACTTCTACTTTCCTCACCTCTTGGAATAGCAATCAAAGCCCAGAGGGAGGATACAACTAGGTTATCACCAACATTTGCCACTCCGAGGAGTCCATTAGTGGACTGCCCTGAGACAACGACATCTACTAAATTCTCTGCCTCACAAGATTCTGTAGCATATCATGAGCTGCCTGGTGAGGAAAGTCAAGTGAAAGCCGAATTTGATGACAAAAAATTGAAGGATGAAGAGGATATGAATATTTTGCAATCAACATGTACTCTAAACTTTTGGCTGCTGTTCGTTGCCATGTTATGTGGAATGGGTTCTGGGCTTGCCACTGTAAATAATATGAGTCAAGTAGGGGAATCTCTTGGCTACCCTACCAGTGCAATCAATTCCCTGGTCTCTTTGTGGAGTATATGGAACTTTCTTGGCCGTTTTGGAGGAGGGTACGTCTCAGATATAGTCCTACATAGAATGGGCTGGGAAAGGCCATTGTTCATTGCCATTACTCTAGCAATAATGTCTGTTGGTCATATTGTTGTTGCTTCTGGTTTTCCGGGAAATTTGTACGTGGGTTCAATTATAGTGGGTGTTTGTTATGGTTGCCAGTGGTCGTTAATGCCTACTATTACTTATGAGATATTTGGAGTCGGGCACATGGGAACTATTTTTAACACCATTGCCATTGCTAGTCCCGTTGGATCTTACATATGCTCTGTAAGAATTATTGGGTATATTTACGACAACGTTGCAAGTGGTGAAGGTAATTCCTGCAATGGCACTCACTGCTTCATGTTATCATTTCTGATCATGGCGTCTGTTACTTTTGTTGGGTGTCTTGTTGCCTTCTTGTTGTTCATTCGGACAAGGAGGTTCTATAAACAGGTTGTTCTCAGGCGGTTGGGGCATTCTTCAAGAACATGAGAAGTGACTACAAGAGCTTCATGTTCAGGCAGACATACCGTCGATATCCATTTTCCTTGGTCCATTTGTATTATCATATATGTCTAATTATCATTGAGTAATTGGTTTCTCTGTTTTCTCGAGGAGAAAAAAAGATGTACCATGTCTTTTGTAAAGAAAATCAATATTTTATTGGCATTTTATACTTTTTCACCATTTACTCGTTGAATTTCGTATTTCAAGTGGTGAGGTATCTCATCTGACACAGTGAGGAGGTTAGACAAATGTTGATTCAAGACCTAGTAGTAGTAATTTAGTAATAATATAGTTAGAAATTCTCGTAAAAGTTTATATTGTATAAAATTATGTGTTATTAATTTATTAGTTGAATGAAAATATAAATAAATTATATAAAATAAAAGATATTTAATTTAATTAATAAATTAATGATATATTAATTTACACAAAATAAATTTATTAAGTGTTTATAGTTATTATATTAACATAGACTGCGCGCGTTTAACAATTACAAATCAAAATGGAAAAGACACGTGGCAGCAAAAACCCGAGCAGAGTATACTAAAAAACTCACCTGAGCTGAACACAATCGATGTAAGCAACGCAAGAAAAAGAAAATGGAGAGACTGAAGCAGTTGAGGCTAAACACGAGATGGGTCTCAACCGTAGCCAGCATCTGGATTCAGTGCACCAGCGGCTCCCTCTACACCTTCTCCATCTACTCTCCCGCTCTCAAAACCACCCAACACTACGACCAATCAACGCTCGACACCGTGTCCGTCTTCAAGGACATCGGCGCCAACACCGGCACTCTCTCCGGGGTCCTCTACACCTACTCCACATCGGATCATTCCTCCCATCACCCACGGCAACAACGACTGACCCCTTTTTTGGGGCTATGGGTAGTCCTCTTGGCGGGAGCGATTCAGTGCTTCGCGGGTTACTTCTTGATGTGGGCCTCCGTTGTGGGGTTATTTCCAAGGCCGCCGGTTCCAGTTATGTGCTTGTTTATGTTGGTTGCGGCTCACGGGATGACTTTTTTCAACACGGCTGATGTTGTCACTTCCGTGCGTAATTTTCCTACTTACAGTGGCACTGCCGTTGGCATTATGAAGGTGCTTTCTTATAGCCCTTAATTATCTGATTAAACTTTGTCAAATCAGAAAATTTGCATAATTTAGCTAACTTGTCAAAGGAAGGTTCAATATTTTGAGAGATTTATTAGAGATTTAAGCTATTTTTACTTAGCAATATTCAACACGAAGTAATCTAATATTTATGGGATATGGAGAATTTATGTGAGTTCGTAATTATGCTATTTATTTGCTAGGGATTTCTTGGTCTAAGTGGAGCGATTTTGATCCAAGTATATCAGACATTTTTCAACAACAAACCCACTTCATATCTTCTGCTACTGGCTCTTTTGGCGAGTATAGACCCTTTGTTGCTTATGTGGTTTGTGAGAATCTGCAACACAAAGGAAGGGAATGAGAAGAAGCACCTGAACAGTTTTTCATTGATTGCTTTGATTGTTGCTGCTTATCTTATGGTTATTATAATATTGGAGCACATATTTGCTCTCCCATTTTTAGTGCGTGTTCTTACACTCATATTGCTGCTGCTTTTGCTCGCCTCTCCTCTTTATGTTGCTATTAGAGCGCAGGGAAGCGACAGTGATAGGACTTCGGAGACCAGCTTTTGTGAAGAGGATGAGCTGACAGATGATCCCCATGAGATGCATGCTGAGAAGATGCAGGTGAGACAAGATCCTGTTGGGTACCATCGTTTGCCTAGTGAGCCTGATGTAGGGACAGATACTAATGATGCAATGACTTCATTATGGGGAGGAGACCTTGACTTGTTGCAAGCAATCTGCACTTTGGAGTTCTGGATTTTGTTTTTCGCTATGGCATGTGGTATGGGCTCAGGACTTGCTACTGTGAATAACATCAGCCAGATAGGAGGATCTCTTGGTTACTCAAGCTTTGAAACAAGTTCTTTGATTTCTTTGTGGAGCATCTGGAATTTTCTTGGCCGCTTTGGAGCTGGATATGTATCGGACTATTTCCTACATGTTAAAGAATGGGCAAGGCCATTGTTCATGGTCGTCACTCTTGCAGCAATGAGCATCGGTCATTTGATAATTGCATCTGGTTTGCCTGGTGCTCTGTATGCAGGTTCAATTTTGGTGGGTGTTTGTTATGGCTCCCAATGGTCACTGATGCCCACAATTGCTTCTGAGATCTTTGGTGTAGTACAAATGGGAACCATATTCAATACCATTACCATAGCCAATCCTGTTGGCTCTTATATTTTTTCGGTGAGAGTGGTTGGTTATATTTACGACAGGGAAGCATCAGGGGAAGGGAACAAATGCACTGGGACTCATTGCTTCATGTTAACTTTTTTTATCATGGGATCTGCTACCCTCTGTGGTTCTCTCGCCGCTTTTGGATTGTTTTTACGGACAAAAAGGTTCTATAACGAGGTCATATTGAGAAGACTGCTACATTCAGTAAGGGAGTAAAATGTTTCTAAACACTTGTACGAAGATGATTTTGTGCCTGAGCCTGAAATTATGAGGGAATTGGATTGTGAATATGAAAGCCTCTGCTCTGGTTAAAAGGACAAGGGCATGTAAACTGTAGCATAGACAACAAAATTAAAATATTGTATATATCCGCTGTTGTCCTAGCAAAGTATAAAAATGCATCCGATGTGGTTCTGCTCCCTACTGCAAATCCAATGAAATTTATATGGGTTGTGTTGTCTGTGCATTTTTTTCAATATGATTAATGATTAGGTTGGATTAGGTTCATGTTAATGAGTTCATATAATCCATCCCAACTCAAGGTCAATGGTAATAAAATTTGTAGAAAATATAATATCAATTATTAAATTTAAATAGCTAAATCTAATTTTGAATTCTTTTATAAAAGGGGATCTTTTCAATTTCTCTCTGTTTAAACTTGATATTATTGAATTATTAAGGTTTTAAATTCAGAAATCAAATCCAAATTTTCACTAAGAGAAGAGTGATCCTAAATGCATCAGTACCAACAGTTAACTGAACTGATTCGTTATTGTCTAATTCAAAAAGAAGAGGTTGGTCGGCCCACGAGAGAATTGATCCTATTAAAATAATAATAATAATAGTAATAATAATAATAATAAAAGAAGCAGACCCTGATATTGTCTCGCAGGGGTATTTTAGTCAATAAATGTGAAGCCCAAAGCCGAAGCCCAAGCCTGCCAACTGATTGAGACTTGGCCCAAATTCTGGCTCAGCTTATTCCGAAATCCGAAATCCGAAATCCGAAATCCGAAACCGAAAGATAGTATGATAGAAATACCAAAAACATCTGTCGTAATCTTATATTATAATTGGGGAGGCAGCCATTAGTAATTTTAACGCCTAACTTTAATTTACTTTTTCTTTTTTAAAAAAAATCCATTGATATTAGAATTAGAGAGAGAGCGAGAGAGCGAGAGAGTTTCTTCCGCACCAGCTGCATCGTTTCGCGGTTGCAGTTCGTAGGGCCGACTTCCGATTTGCGTCAGGTTGAAAACAGAAGACACAAGAAGGAAGAGTCGTTTTGGAGGATAAGAAGATGAAGACTACCAAAGGAGGCAAAGTGATGAACCCTACCGACGCCTATCGTAAAGAGCTCCGTAAAAAGGAACTCAAAAGGGTAACTTTTCTCTATCTCTATCTCTGTCTATTATTTTCATTTTTTTTTTAATTTCAATCCATTGTTTATATGCCTGAAATTAGTCGACATAAGCTCGAGTGGATTTATTTATACTTAGAATTTGCTTAATTTGAGCAACTTTTACTTTTGACCTTAGCATTGTTTATTATTCAGATTGTTAAATTTATTTTCTTTTAGAAGTCAGGAAATTTACATTAAACAATAGGGCCTGTTAATTAATTTTGTATGATTCCACTTAAGGAACTATAAGTCAATGAAACGTGAACTGGGCTATGCTTCACTGGAGGGAATAAGCGTGATATTTAGAAGCTGGTGGATAATTTACAGCTTATGCGGTTGTGGGCTTAGTGTGCATGGGTTAAATTCTTGCTTGAATGTTTCTGATTTTTACATTATTTGTCTGACAGAACAAGAAAGAAAGAAAGAAGGTTAGGGAGGTAGGGATTTTGAAGAAAGATCCAGAACAAATCCGGGAGCAGATTGAGAAGTTGGAAATGATGAGTAAGTCGTTATCTGTTTTAACATTTCTGATCAGGTGGCCTTTGTGTTTGTGCAGCTATTTTGAACTAAAAGTTCTTGTTAATTTCACTAGTATTGAAATGTTGATTTTTTTCTTTAATTTTTCAATGGGATTTTCTATAACTGCAAGTGACCACATTCCTTGCTGGGTTCGCACGTGGTGATTCCCTTTGCAATTTTAATGTTTAATGTATTCTTTTCTGTAATATTATCTCATTTAATTCACCAAGCTTTTTAAATGGATTGTTTCAGAGGCGGATGGTGCTTTGGACAAAGCTAGGAAACACAAGAAGAGACAACTTGAGGACACACTTAATCTTGTTCTGAAGAAACGGAAGGTAATGATCATAACTCATAAGTCATAACTCAGATTTCTTAAGCACCAATGCATCCCTGCTAACCACACACAGTCAAACATAGTTGGGACTGATCTAATCTAAACATCAATAGGCTAAGATTATTTAGATATTCAGATTGCAAATATCTAAGGGTAGAAGCTTCTAGGTTTGATATATTACTTCGACAGGTAACTTATAGGGGCTAGGCCCTTATATGTAGTTATGTACTTTAAAGTATCTGTGGCTTAATGTTTCCATTTATTTTATAAGCATCATCTGATGATTCGTTGCCTAATCATGAATTACAATGGCTAATTCTATTGACAGGAGCTTCAAGAAAAGATGAAGGAGAAGGGTGAGACTCCAGTCATGTTTAGGTGAAAAAGGCCTTTCTTCCTTATCTAATCTTGTTTCTGGTTGAACTTTTCGATTTAACATCCCTTTGTTTTGTTTAAAAACTGTAGTTTCTCTTATGCTGCAGTCACTTAGGACCTCCTCGACGAAGAACTGCTGAAGAAGAAGAGAGAGCCAAGCACCCAAAGCCAGAAGTAAGCTCTGCTGTTTTCTGATTAATACTTGCTCTTCTGCTTACTTCTGAACCTTTGTGTTTTGTCTGTTTATTTATTTATTTATTTACCTTGTTTGTATTGCAGGACTCTGCTTACTATCACCCTACACTGAATCCTACCGGGGCTCCACCACCTGGAAAGCCTCCAATGTATCTATCCTCAATAGGTGTGCTTCTTCTTCCGTCCATCTAATTTTCTGCTCAAGTACATAAACTTATTTGGTAAGATCTCACATGATCTCTCACACTTGGAAGTCTGTTTTTACTGTGTTCTGCAGGGCCTAGAATTCCCTTATCTAGTGATGAGGCATCATCTTCAAAAACAGAATCAGATGATGTTGCTTTGCCCGTACCACACAACTCAAGGTCAATGGTAATAAAATTTGTAGAAAATATAATATCAATTATTAAATTTAAATAGCTAAATCTAATTTTGAATTCTTTTATAAAAGGGGATCTTTTCAATTTCTCTCTGTTTAAACTTGATATTATTGAATTATTAAGGTTTTAAATTCAGAAATCAAATCCAAATTTTCACTAAGAGAAGAGTGATCCTAAATGCATCAGTACCAACAGTTAACTGAACTGATTCGTTATTGTCTAATTCAAAAAGAAGAGGTTGGTCGGCCCACGAGAGAATTGATCCTATTAAAATAATAATAATAATAGTAATAATAATAATAATAAAAGAAGCAGACCCTGATATTGTCTCGCAGGGGTATTTTAGTCAATAAATGTGAAGCCCAAAGCCGAAGCCCAAGCCTGCCAACTGATTGAGACTTGGCCCAAATTCTGGCTCAGCTTATTCCGAAATCCGAAATCCGAAATCCGAAATCCGAAACCGAAAGATAGTATGATAGAAATACCAAAAACATCTGTCGTAATCTTATATTATAATTGGGGAGGCAGCCATTAGTAATTTTAACGCCTAACTTTAATTTACTTTTTCTTTTTTAAAAAAAATCCATTGATATTAGAATTAGAGAGAGAGCGAGAGAGCGAGAGAGTTTCTTCCGCACCAGCTGCATCGTTTCGCGGTTGCAGTTCGTAGGGCCGACTTCCGATTTGCGTCAGGTTGAAAACAGAAGACACAAGAAGGAAGAGTCGTTTTGGAGGATAAGAAGATGAAGACTACCAAAGGAGGCAAAGTGATGAACCCTACCGACGCCTATCGTAAAGAGCTCCGTAAAAAGGAACTCAAAAGGGTAACTTTTCTCTATCTCTATCTCTGTCTATTATTTTCATTTTTTTTTTAATTTCAATCCATTGTTTATATGCCTGAAATTAGTCGACATAAGCTCGAGTGGATTTATTTATACTTAGAATTTGCTTAATTTGAGCAACTTTTACTTTTGACCTTAGCATTGTTTATTATTCAGATTGTTAAATTTATTTTCTTTTAGAAGTCAGGAAATTTACATTAAACAATAGGGCCTGTTAATTAATTTTGTATGATTCCACTTAAGGAACTATAAGTCAATGAAACGTGAACTGGGCTATGCTTCACTGGAGGGAATAAGCGTGATATTTAGAAGCTGGTGGATAATTTACAGCTTATGCGGTTGTGGGCTTAGTGTGCATGGGTTAAATTCTTGCTTGAATGTTTCTGATTTTTACATTATTTGTCTGACAGAACAAGAAAGAAAGAAAGAAGGTTAGGGAGGTAGGGATTTTGAAGAAAGATCCAGAACAAATCCGGGAGCAGATTGAGAAGTTGGAAATGATGAGTAAGTCGTTATCTGTTTTAACATTTCTGATCAGGTGGCCTTTGTGTTTGTGCAGCTATTTTGAACTAAAAGTTCTTGTTAATTTCACTAGTATTGAAATGTTGATTTTTTTCTTTAATTTTTCAATGGGATTTTCTATAACTGCAAGTGACCACATTCCTTGCTGGGTTCGCACGTGGTGATTCCCTTTGCAATTTTAATGTTTAATGTATTCTTTTCTGTAATATTATCTCATTTAATTCACCAAGCTTTTTAAATGGATTGTTTCAGAGGCGGATGGTGCTTTGGACAAAGCTAGGAAACACAAGAAGAGACAACTTGAGGACACACTTAATCTTGTTCTGAAGAAACGGAAGGTAATGATCATAACTCATAAGTCATAACTCAGATTTCTTAAGCACCAATGCATCCCTGCTAACCACACACAGTCAAACATAGTTGGGACTGATCTAATCTAAACATCAATAGGCTAAGATTATTTAGATATTCAGATTGCAAATATCTAAGGGTAGAAGCTTCTAGGTTTGATATATTACTTCGACAGGTAACTTATAGGGGCTAGGCCCTTATATGTAGTTATGTACTTTAAAGTATCTGTGGCTTAATGTTTCCATTTATTTTATAAGCATCATCTGATGATTCGTTGCCTAATCATGAATTACAATGGCTAATTCTATTGACAGGAGCTTCAAGAAAAGATGAAGGAGAAGGGTGAGACTCCAGTCATGTTTAGGTGAAAAAGGCCTTTCTTCCTTATCTAATCTTGTTTCTGGTTGAACTTTTCGATTTAACATCCCTTTGTTTTGTTTAAAAACTGTAGTTTCTCTTATGCTGCAGTCACTTAGGACCTCCTCGACGAAGAACTGCTGAAGAAGAAGAGAGAGCCAAGCACCCAAAGCCAGAAGTAAGCTCTGCTGTTTTCTGATTAATACTTGCTCTTCTGCTTACTTCTGAACCTTTGTGTTTTGTCTGTTTATTTATTTATTTATTTACCTTGTTTGTATTGCAGGACTCTGCTTACTATCACCCTACACTGAATCCTACCGGGGCTCCACCACCTGGAAAGCCTCCAATGTATCTATCCTCAATAGGTGTGCTTCTTCTTCCGTCCATCTAATTTTCTGCTCAAGTACATAAACTTATTTGGTAAGATCTCACATGATCTCTCACACTTGGAAGTCTGTTTTTACTGTGTTCTGCAGGGCCTAGAATTCCCTTATCTAGTGATGAGGCATCATCTTCAAAAACAGAATCAGATGATGTTGCTTTGCCCGTACCACCTCCACCTCCTCCGTTGCCAGATTCTGGAAGATTAGGCTCTGGGGATGGCTCTGTCATCCCTGCATCTTTGCCTTTACCACCTCCACCTCCCCCGCCAAAGCCCCCAACGTCTGCTGGTGCAAACTTGGGTATGTCATTGCCTCCACCACCTTTACCACCACCACCTCCTGGTCCCCCACCCAAAGATCTAGTTGCAGGTCAACCTCCGCTTCCTCCTTCCCAACCCCTCCAACAGTCGGTGCAGCCACCTCCACCTGGCATGAGTGGAAGTGAAAGGGAGGGAAGTCTGTCTGCATTGTCAGATGACTCAATCTCCAAGGCATCAGCTCAGGTTAGCTCTTTGTCATCCATCTAATTTGGTATCCCATCTTAAGAAGTTTAAAAATTTAATGAAGCATATTATTGGAAATATAGATACTGTAATGGTCAAGTATTTGGTTGATTTTCTAGGCCGGAGGGAATATACTTGGTTATATCTGAAAACCCAACTAATGACTGTTCTTTTGAAAAATGCTGATGCCTCCTTTTTGTTATCATTTAGGTGCCTTCCACGCTTCCACCACCCCCTCCCCCACCTGGGATGCCTCAAAAGTCACCAAATACTGAGTCTGGAGGTACTGCTTCCGAAGCTGATGGCAATAACCTGTCAACAACAACGGATCTTTCTAAAATGGCTCCTCCGCCACCACCTCCGAGGCAGCAGCCCACTGTGCCTGGACCTGGCTTGATGCCCAGTGTGCCAGCTGATGTATTGCCTCCTGGATTATCAAGTTTTCCCCCGCCTCCACCTCCACCTCCGTTAGACATGCGCCCGCCGTTACCTGCTCCTGGAATTCCTGGGGGAGCTACCCATCCTGGTATGATGGTCCCACTCGTTCCAAGGCCACCATATGGTCCTCCCCCAATGATGAGGCCACCACTTCCACCTGGTCCTCCTCCCACCTTGCAAGAAGGTGAATATGCTGCTAATAGGCCAACGGTGCCCCAGAAGCCATCATATGTAAAATCTGCTGCTCCAACTGTTGTCAAGAGACCACTAGCACAGCACACGCCAGAACTTACTGCTATGGTGAGTAATTTCCCTCTTCAATTAATATATTGAATTTCTGTTTTATTGCAGACCGTACTTATATATATATATCATAAATTGGTCAAAATTCAAATTTTCTTTTTCTATATTATGAAAAGTTTCTCTTATGATGAGGAGCTTGCATAAATCTGTGGAATCTTGTTCTAAAAATTTGGGAAGTTGCTATGTCATAAAGGTGTGAATTGCAGTGCAGAAGCTTATTTTATATGAATTATCAACACTGTAATTTTGGTTTAGCCAGTAAGCTTTGCTTTCTTGTTTGTACTACTACTATATATTTGAACCTAATGTTCTGTTTGGATTCAGGTTCCCGCATCTGTTAGGGTCCGGAGAGAAACTGCCCTCCCAAAAGCCAAGCCAAAGCCTTCAGTGTCTACCACTGTAACTACCATTCAGCCGGCTACTGCACCAGTAGTGAGGCAAGAATCAATAGCCTGCTCGGCAGCACCCAAGTCTCAGGGCAAGAGCATTGATGACTCATATATGGCATTTTTGGAGGACATGAAAGCACTGGGTGCACTTGATAGTTGATTTAATTTATAGCTTGACCTTCTCAAAAAAAAAAAAAAAAGCTTGACAATGTACAAGGTAATGAAGAGCCATTGGGGGGGGGAAGAAAATCTGTATGCAAGCTATCCTAAAGCGGAAATACGTTTTGTTGCTGCTAGCTTTAGTTTATTTCTTTCCCTTATTTGTTTAGGAACTTACCTGTGTATCATCGATTATCAATTCATCATTTCTATTGCTCAGGTGTTTTTATGTTGGAGTTCTTTGAGGTGGGAGTAAAGTTGCCCTACTTTTCTTGAATGATTGACGTAACAAATGTGTCAGCTTTTGATAAAGCTACAATTGTATGAGATCGAAAAAAAAAAAATAATAATAATAGTACTTATACCGGCATTTCATTCACTCTTCAGAGAATTGCTAACTTTTCAATATGCATTTCTTCGGGGGGCCACTGAATCTAGGTCAACGTTTTTTAAACAGATGCATGGAGGACGGTTTGAGAGAACTCTTCCGCTTATATCAAGATCCTGTGAATCTGAGAATGATGTGGCTGCGCTGGCATTTGCATCAGAGTAGTCTCTTTGACTTCCATTATACTGTTTTCAATGCGGGTTTGAGAAACTCTATGAAGTAAATAAATGACTTTTTATTGGAAATCAAAATCATATCAGGTCAGCGTAGGGGTAAAAAGTGAAACATGAAGAAACAGCAATATGAACATATTTTCACATGCATATTATCATCCAATGTCAGTCCTGCTTAGTAATTTACAAGTGAAGTGAGAATTCCCCTGTTTTTGCTTCCTTGTGACGTGTCGTGAGATGAATGTCGGTGCTATTTTCCTGTTTTCTGTGCTGTTATTCCCCTTTACCAGAAACTTCTCATCTTGTGCTTCGTGTACTAATTCAAGTGGGTAATTCTCTGTCTGTGAGCCTATTTCTAAGTGTCTGCTGCGGTTGCGGGTCTAATCTAATAGGAACTGTGCCCCCCATGTTATGCAACAGAGGTGCTTGAGAGCCTTTTGAAATTCTGTTCTTACAACACCAAGTGCCTCCCGTGGCTCTACTAAAGATGGGCATTTGCAGCAGCTATTTTCAGACTAGAACGCCTCCATTCCAGCATGTGCCTCTCTGTTAAACTTAGTCTTATGTTCAGTTATGGTAAGCCTCCTAGTCTTGTGTTCGGTTACGGTAAGCCTCCTCAACCCAAAATGATTCCTTCGTGATTTTAGACAAAATAAATATATGCATGTTTTTCTTCTGGATGTAAAATGTAAATATCAGTTTTCTTCTTTTGTGCTAGTATCTTTGTATACGTCACATGACGACATGTGATCGATTTGCTGCTGACTTACATGAAAAGGAGTCAGTCCACCGTAGTAACGTGTCTGTTGTCTGCAGCTCCACATTTTTGGAGAAACCAACCCAGTCCCAAGATAGTACTTCAACTGAATTTTGCACAAAGTTGTGGGATACATGTGGTGATAGATCTCTAGATGATGCAAAGTTGCAGCTTAATACTAAACCTGTTTCAAAGTATAACATAGAAACTCAACCTCCAGCTGGTGTTTGCCTCGAGAAAATAGGAAATTTGGAGCGCATATTGATTTTGCTTCCAATCGCGTCTTTTTATCTGATCAGCAAGGTAGTGTATGGTTGGCAAATGTTCCTGATGAGGGATCTAATGGGATTCTGGGGATTGCCGAATCCAACCCATTTTTAGACTTGATGAAGTGCCCTTTGATACTGAGCGCGGTGTAGTGGGTGTGGCATTTCATCCAAACTCAGGGAAAATGGCCGCTTCTTTTTGTCATTCAACCGTGATAAAATGAGACAGCCAGGATGCTCTGGGAGACGTGCATGTAATACCAGTGTGGATTGTATTGGTGCTTATAATGGAGTATGCATATATCAGCATCACACTATTATTTCTGAGTTTACTGTGAATGATACTACATCAAAGCCTCTTCTCTTAAATTCTATCTAAGCAAATTCTAACTAGATTTTTGTAAACGGGACTTCCCTTTAGCGGAGGTCATGCGGGTCAAATTCTTTTTGACCTGCAGATCGGTATTTATACCTTATGATTGCGGACGGTTCACATAGAGGCGGCGATCCTTACATTATGCTCAGAACAAGAAATCTTTGCTCGGAAAGATTCTGAGAATTGATGTAGATCACACACCAACTATGTCTCCCAGCTACTTTTTCAATTTTTTGTTCTTAGATCTTTTTGTTACTTCATTACAATCTTTTAATCCAAGATATCAAGTCTGTGTATTTTAGATTAGCAGCTGCTGAATCACAAATCCGCAGAGCATGTTGCTGTGAACACTTCTATCATTATGGAAGTAGCTGCAAATTAGAAAATGTGAATAGATGGAAGTTAGTTCAGTTTCACTATAGTAAGTGATGATTATGTAAATTTTATACATAGAGACAAACTCATTTTGATGTGCTAAGCAGGAGAAAGGGGATGCCTTCAGTTCTAGTTTTGGTGATTGAATTTGATGCCAGCAGCCAGTGATACTGCTATTCTTGTTATTGTCAGCTCTTTAAATTATCTGCTGTGTAAGTTGAGCTTAACTGATTTATAACTTTTCGGAATGTGTATTAACTTCAAAATATTACTAGGTGCGAGGGAAATCAATGAGCTTGGCCTATGGGGAACTTATCCTATAACAAAAGATAATCCATTTATAGCTGATAAAGAGCAGCAGCCAGAGATCCGGGCCTTGGGTTTTAAAAATCCAAGGCGATGCAGTTTTGATGCTGAAAGGCCAACGCACTTACTTTGTGGCGATGCTGGACAGGTTTGGAGATTCCTCTTCTTTACTAATGTTTGGTGTACCTTGCAATCTCCTAATCGTTTTGCTTTGTATTCTTTCCGGAACTTCTAGCTTACTATTGTATAATTTGCTACAAGGTTTATTCATTATTTTATTAGGTTTAACCACCATCAAGAATGCATATGTTTTGTAGTCCTAATATGCTTTTGGGTCACATTATAAGACATTAATCTAGTCAATTCTTGAGTTGTTTCTTTTCTTTAAACCGTAATTAAATTTACTCTTTTGATTTAGGATCGATATGAAGAGGATCAACATGAGGGCCCTTGCTTTTCCATCCGGCAAAGTCTCCAGGAGGAAACATCTCTCCTAGTTCCATAAATCCCATTTTTCCAGTAAAGTGTTGTTACCATTCTGATATAGATAATAATGTTCGATCCGCCTCCATGGCAGCCTCCATGTTCCTCTGCCTGAACTGGATTATGTTTTCTCTCATTTGCTGAAGACAATAAAAAGGATATTTATATGCTAGTCTGGTTATATTGGAACCACTTTAAGATAGAGTATATTTTTATAATTACACGATTAAAATTATAATGAATTATTTATTATTTATCACTTTACGTATGTGATTATGATTCATGTTTTATCTTATAACAACTCTAAGATAGTTATAACTTTATATGCTAACAAGCACATATGTCTATAGAGTTGCACGGCCAAGCCGCTGCAATTTTACATGTTCGGATGAACATTAAGACAAGTCAATAATAATTAAGTTATTTTAAAACAATAATTTATTTATTCGGGAAATTAGTGTCCAAATCTTCTCTTGGTTTAGTCTATGCTTATTTTAAATGAATAAAAAATGACTTGTGTTTAGGCCAAACATGACATGACAATCACACGAACGGAAACATGGAGACAAGTCGGTGATAGTTACGAGATCCTGTGGAAAATTTAAAGTTGGTGTGGCATGACGACACACGCGAAGATTTTCAGGCGATAGCCTAATTAATATAGCATTATTGATTACTAACATGCAACCCAACAAGGCTAAATTAAATAATTAAAGAGATTCTCTGAGCTTTATTAATAAATTAATAGGCTATTAATTAACTTTTTGGATTTATATTTACCTTAACTAGGGAAAGTGAGGGGTTGTGGTTACTGGTCACTGGTCACTGGTCACTGGTCACTGGTCAGTAATGGCAACGTAGTAGTTTTATGAAAAATGTTGTTACTTTTGTCAAGGGAAACAGAAAGTCAGCATCTTTATTGAAGTAGACGGTAGACCGAAACATGGGACCTTTCTGTAATAAGGCAATTACTGACAAGTAAAAGGAAAAAGTCAACTTAAAAATCCAGTGGTGATGGGGTAACAAACTTCCTGCTCTTCATATTTATCCATCTGTTTATTTTGTGTTGATCAAACGATTAGATGTGTTAAAAGGTTTTATTGGTCAGAACATGGATAATTTTTTTTTTTAAGTACCAAATATTTTTTTGCACCAGGGTGAATTAATATCTATGACTAGTCAAAGCCTGAAAAGAGAGAAGGACACTGTGAGTCAGTGATTAAAAAGAAAAAAGATTAAAATAACTGTTGGGACCAACCAGCATGTGAAACCAAGAAGGCAAGAGGCAGAAGAAGCTTCTCTATTAATTGTGTTGTCTCTTTTTCAATACTTTAACAGCCACTTCCTCACTTAATAAATGTTTGTGCATCATTTAGAATTAAAAAAAAAAGTTAATGCATGCTTTGACCGATTTATTATTATATAAATTACAACTAGATAATGTTGTCTGATATTGGTTGTCTGTTTCTTCTGGTTTTGATGCTATCGCCTTCTATTTTAAGGGAAATTTTTAAGTGTAATTATGATATTGTGTTATAATTATATTTAATTATTAAATATTAATAAATTTTATTAATTTAAATATATTTAATAATTAAATATAATTATAATACAATATCATAATTAAACCGTAGCATGATCCCTATTTTAATACTTAAGACAAGTCGGTGATAGTTACGAGATCCTGTGGAAAATTTAAAGTTGGTGTGGCATGACGACACACGCGAAGATTTTCAGGCGATAGCCTAATTAATATAGCATTATTGATTACTAACATGCAACCCAACAAGGCTAAATTAAATAATTAAAGAGATTCTCTGAGCTTTATTAATAAATTAATAGGCTATTAATTAACTTTTTGGATTTATATTTACCTTAACTAGGGAAAGTGAGGGGTTGTGGTTACTGGTCACTGGTCACTGGTCACTGGTCACTGGTCAGTAATGGCAACGTAGTAGTTTTATGAAAAATGTTGTTACTTTTGTCAAGGGAAACAGAAAGTCAGCATCTTTATTGAAGTAGACGGTAGACCGAAACATGGGACCTTTCTGTAATAAGGCAATTACTGACAAGTAAAAGGAAAAAGTCAACTTAAAAATCCAGTGGTGATGGGGTAACAAACTTCCTGCTCTTCATATTTATCCATCTGTTTATTTTGTGTTGATCAAACGATTAGATGTGTTAAAAGGTTTTATTGGTCAGAACATGGATAATTTTTTTTTTTAAGTACCAAATATTTTTTTGCACCAGGGTGAATTAATATCTATGACTAGTCAAAGCCTGAAAAGAGAGAAGGACACTGTGAGTCAGTGATTAAAAAGAAAAAAGATTAAAATAACTGTTGGGACCAACCAGCATGTGAAACCAAGAAGGCAAGAGGCAGAAGAAGCTTCTCTATTAATTGTGTTGTCTCTTTTTCAATACTTTAACAGCCACTTCCTCACTTAATAAATGTTTGTGCATCATTTAGAATTAAAAAAAAAAGTTAATGCATGCTTTGACCGATTTATTATTATATAAATTACAACTAGATAATGTTGTCTGATATTGGTTGTCTGTTTCTTCTGGTTTTGATGCTATCGCCTTCTATTTTAAGGGAAATTTTTAAGTGTAATTATGATATTGTGTTATAATTATATTTAATTATTAAATATTAATAAATTTTATTAATTTAAATATATTTAATAATTAAATATAATTATAATACAATATCATAATTAAACCGTAGCATGATCCCTATTTTAATACTTTTTTTTGGCTCTCTCTTTTAATTGATAAATTTAAGTGGCAAAACCATGGTTTGTGGCTTGTGTTTAAAAAACATTGAACCCGTTAGTGCAATCAACCGAGATCCGAATATGCAACTTGGTTTTGTGGGAAAAACAAGTGGGTGTTTTTCTTCTCAACCACCCCCATTAAAGAAGTTTATTCAAAGGTCAACTATGTGGACTGCCCAAAATGGCTTTCTCTATTTGATTTAAAGCTGTCATGGATAGGTGGTCTTTATCCATGGAGTTTAAAAAAGAAAATGACAAAAGCTTGTAAGAAAGAGAGAGATAAAATCAACTTTCCTTTTGGCAGTTGATATTTAAAGAGATAAAGAATGAAAAGGGGTTTGAAAATGGTGTTTCTTCTGGAAGCTGAGCTGAAGAAATTTTTTTAATATGTTGAGTTTAGGAGTTGGTACTGGGAAGAATGTTTCAAAACCAACAAAACTTATGAATGTAAACAATAATCTTTTTGGTATGCTTCAGCCAACCAAACGATTTTGCTTGCTTGTTAAGAGATGGGCCTGCAATAGATTGACAAAGTGAAGGAGTGTTATATCTGTAACGTCTGTTCATCTCTGTCCATTTGGTGGAGATGGGAGGAGTTCTCGCCATCATCTTTCTTTTTTCCAACTTTGTTATGCTTCTCGTTCCTTCACTTTCCCTTCCTCTATGCACTGATTCAAGTGAGTTTCCTATTTGATTTTTGTTACACTACTGTTTATGTTATTGTCTGGTTGAATTTTCATTTGATTTCTTATTTTCCCTGCATTAATTTGGTATCCAGGGGCTCCAATTACTCTGAACACAACACTGAGTTTCTGTCCTTACAATGGGAAGACATGCTGCAACACTACAGGAGATTCTCAATTGCAGAAGCAGTTTCAAGCGATGAATATCTCTGATTCTGGCTGCTCTTCTCTTTTGAAATCAATCCTTTGTGCTGTAAGTCAATGTTCCTCCAATAATTAAAATTAATTTATCTATGATGCTGTCAAATTTTAAACCTTGTATTGATTAGCTTCACCTACTGAAATAATTCTGCAATTGAAGCTGACTATATTATTAGTTAATGTGATGATAATCTGGTTAAAAAAAATAATCTGGGGCTCCAGAGCTTTTTTTCATTTCCATGTGATTGAAAACTTATAAATCAATGTTCATGAATCGTGGTGAAGGATCTATGATAATCATTCTGCTGTTTTTTTTTTTCAATTATTAAAAACTCTTCACCTGGTGTTTTGTTCACATCCATATATATATGGTTTCTCACTTCTGCTTCCCCAGTGCAAGGACAGAGACTTGATCTTGACATGTTAAATAGAACAATAAGCATCAATAATTCAATACTTAATGAACTCTCTTTTCATATGGTATTTTGTTGTTTATTTTAGGAAAGTTTCACCTTGTGGCTCATTTCTTCATTGCAATTGTTACAGAAATGTGATCAGTTTGCAGGGGAGTTATTTACTGCTGGTTCTGTAGTTCGGCCTGTTCCATTACTTTGCAACTCCACTGGTTCAAATTCATCTCAGTCCAGCAAAGCTGCAATTACGGATTTCTGCTCTGAAGTATGGGATACATGTCAGAATGTATCTGTCCGTAATTCCCCCTTCTCACCTTCATTGCAGGGACAAGCCGGAGCACCAGTTAGTTCCAATTTCACCAAACTAACTGAGTTCTGGCAGTCAAAAGCTGATTTCTGCAATGCATTTGGTGGAACATCTAAGGATGGATCAGTGTGTTTTAATGGTGAACCTGTCACACTAAACAACACTGGAACACCTAACCCTCCACAGGGGTTGTGCCTTGAGAAAATTGGGAATGGTTCTTACCTCAATATGGTTGCTCATCCTGATGGTTCCAACCGTGCATTCTTCTCTAATCAAGAAGGCAAGATTTGGTTGGCGACTATTCCTGAACAAGGATTAGGAGAAACTATGGAGTTTGATGCTTCCAGTCCCTTTGCAGATCTGACTGATGAAGTTCACTTTGATACTGAATTTGGGTTGATGGGTATGGCATTTCATCCAAACTTTGCGAAAAATGGTAGATTCTTTGCTTCATTCAACTGTGATAAAGTGAAGTGGCCAGGATGTGCGGGTAGATGTTCATGTAATTCGGATGTGAATTGTGATCCTTCTAAACTACGAGGTGATAATGGCGCACAGCCATGTCAGTATCAAACTGTTGTCGCTGAGTATACTGTTAATGGCACCGCATCTGAGCCTTCCTCGGTATGATTCGATATATCCTGCGAATTTCGACCCAATTTCTACCTAATTATGATTGTAGCTCAAGGATTGTAACTGAATCTTGATCTCTTTTCAGGCAAAAAGAGCCAAGCCATCAGAAGTGAGAAGGATATTTACCATGGGCCTTTCATTTAATGGTCATCATGGTGGACAATTACTCTTTGGACCAACAGATGGGTATATGTACTTTACGATGGGAGATGGCGGTGGTACAGGCGATCCCTACAACTTTTCCCAGAACAAGAAATCACTGCTTGGAAAGATCATGAGGCTTGATGTTGATAATATACCAAGTGAGCATCACATTTCATTGTTTAGTTGTGTTAATACTGTCTGCTGCCAATTTCCTCGTATTCTTTGTTAAACAAGGTGGTTTATTGTCACTTTGCAGTTAACACTCATTTTTCACTGATGCTTGTCCATCATATCCAGGTGCTGCTGAAATTGAGAAACTTGGCTTGTGGGGAAACTACTCTATCCCTAAGGACAATCCTTTCAGTGAAGATAGTGGACTGCAGCCAGAAATATGGGCTTTAGGTTTAAGAAATCCTTGGCGCTGTAGTTTTGATTCAGATAGGCCTTCTTACTTTATGTGCGCTGATGTTGGACAGGTATTTACTTCAAATAAGCTTTGATCAACAACAATTTATGCTATCATTATTCAACCGCTACGGAAAATATTTTTCCAGCATGGGCATGTTTGACACTTTTGACCAATATCATCTAACAGGATGTATACGAAGAGGTTGATATCATCACGAGAGGTGGGAATTATGGCTGGCGTCTTTACGAGGGACCTTACCGTTTCACTCCTCCTGCAACACCTGGAGGAATTACTCCGCTAAATTCTGTTAGCCCAATATTCCCAGTTTTGGGATACAACCACTCGGAAGTAAACAAGAAAGAAGGATCAGCATCAATCACTGGAGGCTATTTCTATCGTTCCATGACTGATCCATGCATGTTTGGAAGGTAAATTTTTTGTCTGTAATATTGATATTCTGTGCAAAAGTAGAAAATTCAATTTCTAAATCCAGGGCTTTGCCTAATGAGTTTTCTTACATGTCATGTGGTTTTCAGGTATTTGTATGCAGATCTGTATGCTACTGCTTTATGGGCAGCAAGTGAAAGTCCTGAAAATAGTGGCAACTTTACCACTAGCAAAATTCCTTTCAGCTGTGCACGAGACTCACCTATACAGTGCAAAGTCTTACCTGGAAATGATCTTCCCTCTCTGGGTTACATTTACTCATTTGGGGAGGACAACCGGAAGGATATCTTCATCCTAACCAGCGATGGAGTTTACAGAGTTGTTCGTCCAAGTCGCTGCAACTACACTTGCTCAAAGGAAAATACCACGGCAAGTGCTGGTCCAGGCCCTGCTACCTCTCCCAATTCATATGCAAACCGTTTGCGTGACCCTTATAACAGTTTGGTTCTCCTATTTTCCTCTTTGTTGTTGCTTCTGCTTGGTCTTTTCTAGAATGCCATGACAGCTGAATTTAGATGATGAGATTACTTTACCATAAATCTTTGTTTGTTTGTTTGTTTTCCTTTTTTTAATTTTTTTTTTCCATCTCGTACATCCGAACTGGCTAAAAGAGAGAAGTATACTATCTGTTTGTTTTTCAGTTTTTGGCGATTGTGTAAATCAGTTTGGTTCACTTTGTTTGTATCCCATTGCAGAGAGTAGCATATTGTTGTCACAGATAGCCATACTATATGATTGAATAATGTCCCCATGCCTATATTTTTTCAGTAAAGCTGATACAAATTTTATTCGAAACTCGGCGTTTCAATTTACACAAGCCGGGCGTCCCAACATCAAATCTTGGGAAACCATCGCTCCAGTCGGCCCACTGGCCAAATTTGGCCCATGTTAAATGAAATATTGGAAAGCAATGAAAACATTAAAAAATAAGTCACTGCTCAAAATAAAAATTAAATGAAAAAGGAATTTAAAAAAAAAAACCAAATCCGTACCCAGAACCCAAGTTCAAAGAAAATACAAATCAACGACAGCTGCTAAGTTACAAATTTCACTTATAATTAATCTAAAATTAGTTTCCACAATTTTTAAGTTCTTTGAGTAGCGGCAATTTAAAGATATAAAGAATACTTCAAAGCTCAGCGTACCCATAGATTATGTAATGGTATAGCTCATTCAATAGCTTAAGTTAGCACTGTAAACAACAGAAACTATTTTATAGTTGGACATAAATGCTTCAATTTAAAATTTTAAAAGTGCAGAATTATTTGGGAAACTGTATAAACCGTGCGGTTTAAGTGCTTTAAGTTTTAAATCTTTAAAATCTTGGGGTTTTAAAATTTTTCTAAACTTTTCCTACACTCTAACATCCCGAACCCAAAAACTATTAATGGTTGGATGAATCTCCAACAAACAATATGCCTTTGTTGTTAAGTTGATTTATTAAAAGGCACACTTACATTTCATCTCATTGCTAAACCTACTCTTACAAACAAAAACTAAAATAACATAAGAGACCTCTTAAATTACATGTGATGTAATTCATACCCACTCACATGAACCGTTAGTGGTGTGGGGCTCACTCACTGTTCGTGTGAGTAGTGTAAGTTATGAATGTTGTTTTTTTAGTTTGAGATTTTCTATTTCATTATGGGGGGCACTTCTCTCTAATCCAAATTAGATAAAAAAAACAATCCAGCTTAAAAATTAAAACCTTCATGCTAACCACTAATTACTAACAAAGCAAAATCCAATTCAGGTTAATTTAAAATCACCAAAAGCCGAAGAATTTACTCGGAAAATGACCCAAATAACCTTAGACAAAAGTGAAATCACACAAATAGTTATGAATTGATTACCCTTCTTTCTTCTCCTTCCCAAGTTCCATTTCCTTCTGTCTCTTCCTCACTTTTCCTTCTCTTTCTTGTTCTCCTGTTTTCACTCTCACACGAACCCAAAAGAGGAAAAAGAAAAATTAAAAATTAAAAAAAAAACTTAAATTTTTTTTAAAAGGAAAAAAAAAAAAACAACACAGACTAGAATTAGAAACACAAACGGTTTATTTATGTGAACGATGCTTTGGACCATAGGTCCTAATCCAGCTTCTGCTTGTCTTCATTTTTATCTCTCTGTCTTAAAACAACATTAATCTTATTTTCCAATTTTTCTTTTATAGTTTAATTTCACTTTGATTTTTTTATTTTTTTTGTTTTTAACCTAAATGCCTAAACCCATGAATACGATGAGGAGGAATATGATCCTCTACATGTAATCCCACCGTAAGTAACCTAAACCCCTCTCGATCTCCATCTTCGTCTCCCCAGCCATGTCCCGTGAATCCACCCCTGCGTCTCCGATCCCTAACGACGATACCCCTAATCCCCAAAACGACGACGCTCACTCTCCTCAAAACGACACCACTGCTACTACTGCAACTAATACTGCCCCAACTCCTCCTGTCAATAGAAGCAACCGCCCCTCCCGCGCGTGCACTCTACGTACGGCTCAGCGCCTCTACGCCGCTGCCCAGGCGCAGGCCCAGGCCGTGATCGAGCGCAAGCCTAAGAAGAAGGAGCAAAGAGAGAGGTTCGATGAGTCCCCCCCGCAGCAATGCAGCGCTAATAGTAAGATTGTCACGCCGTTGCTTGCTGATCCTCCGCCGTCGCAGCTGCCACGCTGGAGTCTCCGGGCCATGTGGGAGTTAGCTTCCGTACTTAATTTCTTGCATGTGAGTGTTTTTTTTGTTTTTTTTTCCTTTTAGCAAATTCCCCCCCGCGCCCGCCCCCTTTTTTTGTTTCTGTGAAGTGATTTTGTTGTTGTTGTTGTTGCTGTTTGTTAGGTGTTTAGGCCGTTATTGAATGTAACAGCTGAGTTTTCGGCAGAGGAGTTCGAGACGGCGTTGATTACTCCTAATGATACTTTAAGTGATATTCATATACCCATTTTAAAGGTTGGTGCTTTTGGCTTTGCATTAAAGTTTGTGTTTTTAGTTTCAGTTCCTTTTTAGTTTCTAGTTCGAATTTAGCCTTTTTGGTCATCAATTCAGTTCTTAGCGGGGCAATGCCTGTACATCTAGTCCTATTTGCCATTTTTTCAACTAAATAAGAGGAATGTACTTGCAAGGTTTAGTGCTTAATTGTAGTTTTTGCGATGCTTTTGTTGATATTTGGTGTAGCCTGTTCTTCAGACTTTTAAGTGAGAGAAACAGCAAAGAACACTACAGTTGTACTTGTTGATGTATCATGGGTTTTTTTTTTACCAGAGAATTAGCTCACAATGTCATGTTGTGATGTGAAAAAGGCAATGGGAATGTGATTATCATTTGGTGATGCTTTTTCCATATTCATATGATGAATGTTAAAAACTGTTGATTGGATATTGAATGTTATGTTTGTAACTAGTAATTTTCTCTCAAAACAAAGAATCCAAATACAGATGCTTGAGTATTTGGCAATGATTTTTAGGGTTCAATACAACTATACTATTCATCTGTCTATTTCATTGATTGGTTACCACAGTGCAGATAGAACTCCATGACATTGTATGAGCAATGAGCTATGTTTGTCTGTCTTATGATTACAAATTGTGCAATGTGTTCCATGAGTACATTTTGTAGATTTTGAGTCTCAAACATTAAGTTCCTAGTTTTTGAAATTTTACCTTCTATGGCATGTACTACAAGGGCATTTGAATTTTGAAAGAAAAGTACATCGATTAATCCTTTTCTGCTATAGAGGACAAAAATGAATGGAATTTAGATTTAGAGCAATATATAAAGAAGATTTTTGTAGAGTGTGCAAAAGAGCTTTGGGTTTCTCTCACATTGAAGCACATTTAAATTAGTGTAAGCAGACTTTTAATGTTGAAAAATCAATTTTCATTAATAGTGTCCATGAGGTTTGATGTCTGCCTTTGTTAGTAGTCAAATAATGAAAACTTATTGTAGGAAATTTTCCCTCTTCCTGGGAAGAGCTGAGAACAGAAAACCATTTGGAAGGTTTTATTGCATGATGTATGATTTTTCTTAAGATGAATTTGCAAAACTTACAGTTGTTTCCGCTTGTGTTTCTATTCTATGAGCCTCTTTGCCTTTGTATATTTAGTCACTCAATTTTGGCATATTGATAATTCAAAATGAGAAACTTGATTACTTGTCTGATTTTTAGTGCCACTCAAACTTAGCCGCTGTTCTGGTCTTTCAGACTGTTTTAAGCAGTAATGGGGATAGTTTTCACTTGTATAATAGTGAGAAGCACTGGAGGTGCTCTGTTTCGAAGTTTCTCCTGTTGCTGCCTGGGCTCTTGCTCCCTGTCTTTTTTCCCCTTTCTTCTTGAGAGTTTGGACGAGAGAGTTTTCATCTCTGAAGGAGTTAAAAGATAATGAGTGATGCTGGTCAAATTATTATTATTATTATTTTAAATTTCTCACTGCTGTTTTAGTTCATAGACCTTCAGGTTTTGAATATAACCTCTATCTGTTAAATCTGATTGATGTTTTCAAAAGATTTAAGGGATGTTTACTTGGGATATGATTTTCCTTTTAATTAACATTTTCCTTGATTTTGTAATGCGCTCTGACATGTTCATGGAACGTTGTTTAGAAATTCAACATTTTTTTAATGGTACATATCACTTGCGAATTTAAGTGCTATTGCTTATTTGTTTTAGTTTTCCTTGTTATAGGCAATCCCTCCTATTACACGAATGGCCCTTACACGTGATACCTGGGTTACTGTTTTATGCAGAAAATTAAGAGACTGGTGGCACTGGGTAACTTGGTTATTGAACCCTTATCAACTGATGCATCATACATAATAAGGTCATTGCTAACATAGGCTTATAATCTTATTGTAGGTTGCAGAAGGGGATCTTCCTATTGTTGCTTCGCATGGGTGAGTTTTTGCATCTTTGAATCACTTTACTATATGATTATCTCTGTGTTGCTAATGTTGCATGTTCATGCTAATTTTTTAGGACGGAGGTTGAAGTATATAAAACACTTGATCCTGGGGTCCGTGTGGTTATCTTGAAGGCACTTTGTGATATTCGTGTTGAGGTATTACTCTTGTTAGTGAAAAATACGTTGTTCTCTGCAATTGGGTAGTTGACTGTTTGGCACATTAGGATCCGACTCTTTTGTCCTCTGTACTACACCTGGAAACCTGTTGTGCTTATTTGTCCATCATCATACATGAAACTTAAATCATAATTTTGTTGAATTAGTCTGCACAAAAACATAGCTCATCCAATAAAGCCTTCATTCCAACTGCTTAAAGTTAGATTGTGAATCTTTTGACTCTGTTCAACTGTATCATCTATCAAGAACCCTATTAAATTATTGGCCATATTATGTTGCTGCTATTCATATATATGTATGAATAGTCCGTGATTTTAATTTTGGTAACTATGCCCTCCTATTTTGTCAACATAGTCTCTAGTGTCTACTATGTACAAACAACATATACTGTGGTACTTCTTTCTCAGTTTTCTTTGTAAGTTGAACATAAGAAACATAATCTTTGGTGATAGAGGCTACACATTGATTTTAAAAGTCAGTTGTGAAATCTAATGTCATATGATGGTACCAAGTTATAAATTCGATATAAATTTCTTTTGCTTCCTCTAAAACCTTTCTGTAAATTAACTAAGCAAGTAATAGCTATATGAACAATCTTTATCACCATCCTAATCAGTTGATTTCTGCAGCAAGAAGATATCCGGAACTATATTGACAACTCGCTTAAACATGGTGTTCAACTTTCGGCATTTCGTAAAGAACGTGTTGGGGGTGATTCATATGGAATTAATTACTGGTAACATAACTAAGCTTTTCATAAGGATCCATTAATGATTTTGGCAATTTCTACTTTCAAATTGACTGAATAATGTCTCATGTTATCAGTAGATGATTTTTTTGGTATGTGAAAATGATGTATGGTATTAGTAATTTGGTGCAGGTATGAAGATGATCCAGTAGTAGGTCATCGGTTGTACAGAGAGATAAGAAAAGTTGAGGTGAAGAAAGTGAAAGCCAAGGGTTCTCATGTCCTCCCTACTGCTACATACCAGTGGGAAACAGTTGCAACTAATTTGGAAGAATTTCAAGATGTTTCTGTACGTGTGTATATTTCTGTCCATGTGTAAAGTGGACTTTTTTCGCTTCTCTGTGTGTTGTGAGATCTAAGAATGTCAAATATGGTCAATTACCTGATATTGCGAGAGGACATGCAGGGCTATATATATGTGTGTGTGTGTGTGTGTGTATTTTCCAAGACGGTTTTATCTTGTCCTACACTAAATTTTTGGTACTGCTCCTACAGGAAAAGCTTTTCTCTAGCAAAAATAGAACCGAGGCATCCCTTGGGAAGAAGTTAAAGAATGACATGGTTCCAGAAATTGAGAAGGAACATAAGGTACTTAAAACTGCCTTTTTCCAGGTTCCATAAGCCCTGTTATGGGGCTGTAGTTGTGTTTTTTTTAACTAGCTGAAAAAAGGATTGCCTCATCTTTTCACTGGCATTTTGTGATGTTTCTCAGTTGTGTGGTCTCTGTGATGTTTCAGTAAATAATGCTATCCCATTTGCTGTTTTTATGTTCTCAGAGGAAAGAGAAATTACTGAAAAAGCAGCACAGACAAGCTCTGCTTCTTGATAACTTCATAAATGTCGATGGGCTTGGTCCCGGACGCTCCCTTCGTGACAGAAAACCTGTCACTTATACTTTTGGTGAGAAGAACAAAATCTATTTATCAATCTTCTCAATATCTTGTTCTGCTTCCTGTTAATGAGAGCCCCCAAGTTTAGGGATTCTGGATTGAAGAAATTCTGACATGTCAAAACATTTTTGCAGACGATTATGACCGATCAATCAATGAGGCTATCAAGATAACCAAGTATGGAGATTTTCCCTGAATCCTTGTTTTTGGGTTTACATTCGATATAGCTTGTTGGGAGGGGGAAAAATGTATGTTTGGACAATATTCTGTTGTTTGATGTCCTCGTTCTCTACTTTTGTATCAGGCGGAAGCCATCATCCCCAGAGCCTAATCTAAGAAGAGAAGTTGGTTTCAAATCTGAAGCTTCCATGAATGGTAAATGGAGTGATTCTATGCATGCCTCTGAACATGTCACATTCAATGCGCTGTCCCCTAATTCACTTGATTATGATGAGTTTGATGAAGAGCGTAAACCTGAATCATTGGACCGAAGGTAAGATAAGTTTGTGTTATTTTCATTGCCTTGAGACTTTTAAGAAATTAACCATGACATAAATTATAAAAGGAATTAACCATGACATAAATTGTGTTTAGCAATCGGCGAAGACAGAGGCCTCAACGATATTCAGTCAAAGAGTTCGTTGAAGCAGTTTCAGATAATGATGCAGATTTTGACAGTGATGATGATATAGTTGGAGAAGTTGTATATGATGAGGAATATCTGAGGAAACGTAAACAGAGAAAGCTTTCCAGCAGCTCGGAAGGAGATGAGGAATACCATTGGGATGAAGAAAATGCTGAAGATGAGGAAGAAGAAGAAGAAGAAGATTCCTTGAGTATCAGTGAGGACAGTGATGAGCCTCAAAAGGTTAAGAAATTGCCAGGCCGTACCCGGAGGGAAACTAAATTGAGGTCAGTAGATGAGTTGCAGTCAGGTCTAAGACGCAGTAAAAGGGCCTCCAGAAACCGCATTAATTACCGACAGTATGAGTTGTCTGAATCAGATACAGAGTCGGCAAAGCCCAATAAGTCCAGTGAATCAGATAAACAATCAGATGCAAGTGAGAACGCAGAATATTCAATGGGTAGTCAAGAGTCAGATGGCAATGACGATGACCAGGAGATAAAAGTTGATCAACCAGTTGAAGGTTATGCCGAGACAGTAGAGAAAGAAGAGCAAAGTCAGCCACCAGAGAAACCAAATAGCCCAGGCCAAACAGAAGTTGAAGGAGTGAAAAAGAGACGTTTCCTTGACCTAAATGAGCTTGCCCCGGGTTCTGGTTTTGATGATGGTCCAAACTCGATAAAAGATGATGATACAGGTGATTTATAGAGCTATCCCATATGCTGGAAAGCAAGAGCAGTAGTTCTGTCTCGAGGAAGCTTAGTGTACGATAGTAAGAGCTATAAATTTTGGATTAAGCTTATCGTGGAAGTTACAATCAGAGCCCTTCCATGGCTTAATATAAGCAACTCCCTTGATGCAATTAATTCCAAAATTTGCTGGGGGGAGCAACAGAATGCTGAGAGCTATGTAGATTAGGTAGTCATTTTTTAGTATGTCTACATTCAAAGAAACCTACGACGGGTGGATGGGTATTAGTTGAGAGTTATTTAGCTTATCCCATTAATGTACAATAACCTTTAACTAATGTTGTAACTGATAAATTTGGCTTTTAGATGTTCAAGCGCCGTAGGTTATATTTCACGATCACGAGTATGATCTGCCTCTTGAGCATTTGGGTTGGTTGGGCCTGTTGGTAACATATTGAGCTTACAAATGTTATCTTTGTTGTAACAGAACCATCCTCCCACAAATGGCAACAACTGTTTCTCTTACTATTCTTCTACTCTTTCAATTGCACTCAACTATGTGTTCTATATATCGAAGTGTTGCATTGCTCTGTTTTCATGTGGGTTCACTAAATTGTTTTAATATGTTGATGAAACAGCTTTTTTTTTTGGCACTAATCAAATAGGTTAAGTAGTAGTATTATTATTACACAACTCATTCCAATATGATGTTTAGATTCATGTGGGTTCACTAAATTGTTTTAATATGTTGATGAAACAGCTTTTTATTTTTGGCACTAATCAAATAGGTTAAGTAGTAGTATTATTATTACACAACTCATTCCAATATGATGTTTAATCCACTATTAACATAGACATATTCCTCGTAAAAATTTCGTAGAAAAATTATTCCTAAAGATAGCCGATTTCATGAGTCACAATAATTATTGCTTTTCAACTCTGTTTTTTGGGTCGGCATCATTTTCCTTGCTCTGCTCCTCTCTTGACTCCTCAGCTTTCTTCCTTTCTTCCTCAGCTTGCTTCCTTTCTGCTTCTTCCTTCCCTTCCTTGAGAGCTTGAATCAAGCTTGAAAGGCATTTCTCTACATTGTCAGATGGAGATTTAGGCATCAGATTCTCAGCAACATCGGCAGGTGTGATCTTGGTATCTTCCATCAGCTTTTGAATTGTTTCAAACAATGTATGAGTTTCCACATTCAGATAATTCTTCGCAAGCACTTTGAATCCCTGGAATGTGCAGTAAGAGAGCTCTATATGTTTATCCATCCTGCCTCTTCTAATCAAAGCTGGATCAAGCTTCTCCACATAATTGGTGGTGAAAACAATCAGCCTCTCCCCTCCACAAGCCGACCATAGTCCATCAATAAAATTCAGTAACCCTGATAAAGTAACTTTGCTGCTGCCCTCTTCCTTTGGTTCCTTGCGCGAAATCTCCTTATCCAGCTTTTCTTTCTCATCATCCGACGACTTCTCAGCTTTCTTCTTCCTCTGACCTGTTAGTTCAAGCGAACAATCTATATCTTCAATCACAATAATTGACTTACTAGTCGTCTCAATCAAAAGCTTCCTGAGCTCTGTATTGTCCTTAACAGCTGTGAGCTCAAGATCATAAACATCATAATTCAACAAATTTGCCATGGCAGCAATCATAGTAGACTTGCCAGTTCCTGGAGGACCATAAAGAAGATACCCTCTTTTCCAAGCCTTCCCAATCCTTGCATAAAAATCTCTACTTTTGCTGAAAGTAACAAGATCTTCAATAATCTCCTGCTTCTTCTCCGGCTCCAACGCCATTGTCTCAAACGTTGCAGGATGCTCAAACACAATGTGACTCCACATAGTTTGCTTGTAACTTGGCCACTTGTAACCAGGACTGTTTGTGTAAAGCTTCCTCTGCCGATTTCTCACTCTGATTTCTTTCCCTTCCTTCACTACATGCTGCAAATAAGACTCAGTTATGATCTCCCTATACCGCTTATGAAATGTGAGCCTGTAGTATCTCTTCTCCTGCTCAGGATAATATGACATGCCCCTCGTTGTTGACACGACTTTGCTTGAAACCCACCAAACTTTTACCCCGCGGAACTCGTCAGTAACTCTCTCATACTCATCCATGCTAAGCACCAAGTTGCTGCTGTCTTTGCCCATCTCAGCCTTGAGTCTTTTAGCACTCTTGGATGAGTTGACGCTGAGATAAGCCTCAACAGCAGCATAAGCCTCGCTGCGCTTGAGGCGATCACCCGTGAATTCATGGATTGAAATCTTGATGTAAGGATAAAAGAACCCCATGATTCTGTGCGTATACTTTTCAAAGTGGCGGCGAACTTCATATGGGCAATACTGGCGAATGATAGCCCACACAAACATGAAACTTGCTATTGTCGAACCCATTGCTGCCAACATCTCAGTCACTGTCGCTGGCACCATCTTTCTTTGTTTTACAGTTGCTTTTACTCAGGCCAGGCCAAGCTAAGCGAAAAGAGTATTGTATTTGTGATAAAGCTTTGTGAATTGTGCTTCTTTTATTCTGCTTGTTAGGCCTTCGAATCATAACATTGTTAGTCCCTTAAATAAAGTGAAGAAAGAGAAAACAGAGTAGGTAAGAGTAGAGAATTGAGTCATTACTAAACACCGCTTTTTATGGACACAAGTGATATACGGGGAAATTACCATTTTCTCACTATAAATGTTTAAAAGGCTAAAAATATTATAAAACTTTAAAATCTATCAATTTTTTTAATATTGATTACGCATCAAAATTACTGTACATCGGACCATTACACTGATATTTATAGTTAGATATATGATTGAGATTTACATTATTAAATTAAATTTTATAAAGTCAATTTTTTTAATATTGATTACGCATCAAATTACTGTACAGCGGACCATTACACTGATATTTACAGTTAAATATATGATTAAGATTTACATTATTAAATTAAATTTTATAAAGTACATGTCCAGAAAAATAACTCTCACACACAAGAGATGTTTCTACTCCACTCGCACTTCACAAAGAATAAAGATTTTTAAATTAACTTCATACAATTATGCATAATTGAGTATAAAGTCAGGCCGGTCTTAGATATCACTTGATAAACTTAGAACCCAAATTTTATTAAAAAATATTTATTATTTTAAATATTTATATTTATTTGACTCATTTATTACACATATATAAAATTTAATACACTTAAAGTTTATATTTTCATGTCAAATTTTATTGAAATAAATTTAAAACTTATAAAATTACTAAAAAAATATACACATATATTATTAAAAAATATAAAATTTGGATACCCGGATTAAAACTTAGCCCGATGCCGAGCTTAAAAAACCGAGCCCAGACATTTAAAAATTACGTCTGGGCTGGATCCAGATATTGCGATACCCAAACTTAGCCCGAAGTTTTGCCAATCATGAGAATTCGAACCACTCTCTCACAATCATACTTAACAGTGAAGATAATTGTTCACCACTAAACCAAAACCAAAATCAATCATTTTTTAAACCATACATAAATTTTTTTAAAAAGTATTATTGTTACAGCTTCCCCATAAATTTGTCAAAAAATCTATGTCAAAAGATTATTTTACGCTACGAATATAATTTAACATTATGATGCAGGGTATTCTTAAATAAGGCAAATAATGTGAATTTTGTTTCGAATGTCTGAACAAAAGTGATGCAAACATTTTGCGAAATGTGCATCAAGGATCTGTTTGAATTCTATTATTTGATTATGAATGGAATAGAATTCAGTTGGTGCGTCTACGTGGACCGCGATAGAAAAAGACAAATGATGCAGTCGGCGAGTCCACACCATGTGCTGTAAATAAAAACAAGTCACATTTTGATCCGCTTAATGACAAAGAAAGAAGGCAAAGTTAAGTGAAAAGTGGGACTTGGTTGACGTTGACGCTGATTTTCAAAATAAAGTGGACGAATCTTGGAGGGGATTGATCTATCATCTATGCTTTGATCTTGCTTGCTCAGAAATTTCCAAGTCATTCCCCATCAATTTTGTGGGCTTGAAAAGATTGGGGATTTGCTTGGGAAGAATCACTCCCAAGAGACTGCACTCTGCCCTTGTCTTTCAGCCTGCTGTCTATCTGCATTTAGCATCATCAGGGACGAAAGTAGGAAACTTCTGGGAAATTTTTGGCACGTTTTGCAATGATAATGAAAGCTGTGAAGTCATCTCATGACAATAAGCATGACGACACTCACTGCTTCGAACCTTATTATCAAAGTCAGCAAATGGGTGTGTATGGGAGCTGGCTAAAGCTGGAACTGTAAGTTACAGAATCCGTAACTTGCCAGCTCCCCGTTTCTAATCTATTATTCATCAACTATAATAAATTTATAACGTCCTTTCAAGATTTGTAAAGCCTTAGCCACTAGCCAGCCATATCATTTGTTCAACCTGAAATCATTGGAGCCTGTCGAGTGTCGAAAATTCTAGAAAATAAGAACGCAAATTTCAAGGAGAATAATGGGTTTGTTCTGATGTTTTTGTATTTAAATTTTTAGTAGAATGAGATGCGTCTAACCAAAAAAACTTAGAGATTGTTTGGACTCTGGTGAGTGGTGACCCGACCCAGAAAGTAGGTGTCAGCAAATATGTGGCCACTCACTGTAAAGCATTATTATTATTATTATTATTATTATTATTAATGGAAACCATTAGTGGAATAGACTACTCAGTCATGTTTTGGACTTAACTTTTGAAGAAAGGAGACAAATGCTCGAGTCATATCAACTCACGTGGGTTAGTCCTATGAGCGTAAACTTTGGGGCAAAGTACAAGTAACATTGCAAAATTATTGTTCATTTTTCTTTTGTTTTGGATTGTTTATTTTTTTGGTACGGAGACAATATTGCAATTATTATTATTCGGTGTTATTTTTACAGACCATCCCTGATTTTGTACGTAATAACAATTTAATAGAAAATATGATAATATTTTTACATCTCTCTCCTGCCGTTAGTATTTCCTTCAAATCTCTCGCTCATTGCCCATTACACATGAGAATGGGAATGCAGAAGCCATGGAGTAAACGTGTCAACTGTACCTTACCACTTGGACTTTTTTATTTGGGAAAAATACGAATTACTGTTTGAAAATGCATTACTTTTACTTTTCATCGATTCTTGTGGGAAATATATTTCTTCCCTTTTCGTTCGGCAATTCTAGTGAAATAAAATTAAATCAATTAATATAAAAATTAATTTTTCTGCAAATTCAACATACATCGAAACCCATAATCTTTTACAACAAACATCCACAACATGGCAGCACCAATTTTTCCAATCTTTCGGGCATGACTACAAGTGAATTTCGAGTACAAACACCCACACCCTATTTTCTTTGACTTTTGTACAGCCCTTTATATAGAGAAAAAAAAAAGGAAAAAGAGAGAAGCTCACAGGGAGAGAGAGGAAAGAACCGGCTCTAACCCGACCCGCGATAGTGACTCGGTCAAATCTCCCGTTTCGGTCAAGCTTGGTACCGATTGGAAGCCCTTGAGCCGCTGGTCATCTCCATGTCGTCCTTGCCACCGGAAAGTGTCCAGAAAGCCACCGATCAAAGCCGTGAAAAGCCGCAGAAATGCCGCTTCCATTGGCCATGGTTTCAGCACTTTAACTAACCTCTTCTCGGCTCCAATACCGGTCGCGGAACCACGTCGCCATCTGTACTAGCTCGTCGGCAGTCTTCTATCAACATCGAAGCTTGTCTTCTTCATGGGTGAGTTCAAAATGGTGATGATCAAGATCCTCAAACTCAATAATACTCGCTTGTTTTCACACTTAAAGCTGCTAAGGGGTGAATGTTACGTGAGTGTAAATCATTTTGCATAAGATTTACACTTTTGTGAAGAGATTTTTCTTTTGGGTAATGAAATGGACTGGGTAATAGGGTGATGCTGTAGGTATTTTGCGCTTACCAATGCCACTACCGCTAACTTTTTTAAATTTTTTAAATGTTAAAATGTGCTTTTACAATTGTAACCTTATATATTGATACTATACTGACAAAAATACTAACAGCAGGAGAAGAATGTAATAATACCATCATATTTTCTATTAAATTGTTATTACGTGAAATCTCAGGGGAGATATGTAAAAATAACCCTTCTCCAAAACAATAATACCCCGCGTGACAATGACATTACTCTTATGAGACTAAACTTGGGCATTCATTCATTTGTCATCTTTACAATTTGCGCAATATGACAAGTTTTATAATAAATAATTATAAACTTGTAAAGATCGCCCGCCGTCCATTCATGAATATTATTTTATGAACGCAACCTAAATGGATTAGGCAGGCACTCACTCTTAATATCTTTTTGTTTTTGGAACATGCACTTGTAATACATGGATTCCTCCTCATTCCTCAACCAAAAAGGAAAATAAAGTAAGTTGGTAGTATGACAGACACATGTTTTCATTTATTAATTATTTAAGGTCTTGGTAGTTGGTATTGTCAAAAAAAAAAAAAAGTGTTGGTAGTTGGTAGTAAAGAACAAAAACTTATTATCCAAAGTGCAGATTTTATAATAGATAAGGATCCGTTTAACATCAGTTGAAATAATTTAAATCTGTCAAAGCTGAAAATAGTGCATATCATTCTAAAGAATGGATAAGGTTGATTTAGATTAATTCGATGTTTTTTGAATTAGCTTCTTAGGTGAGTTAGTTAGCCAAGCAAGCTAAACGACTCCAGTTCAGTTGTGCGGATGGTGTGGAGCTCCTTCAAAGCAACGGAGACAAAGGTAGTTTTTGAACAGCTGTGGTTGTTCCAGTGCATAAACTAAGCTGTTGTTAGTGCTAATTGCTGTGATGAGGTGAAAGCATATTGTATTCACATGAGCTTTTAGAAAAGGAAAGGTGCATTGAGCTCTACGAAGAAAGCGGCATCGACGTTCATGGATATGCTATGTTCGATCATAACCATCACCTTTTGCATTTTCAGAGCTTTAGATTCTTGATATCTTCCTCATTGGCAAACCAGTCTGGTATTATCCGTGCCAAATGATGGAAAAGATCTTTGTAGACATTCTTGATGGTCCCTTCTGCCACTCTCGTAACAATGGAGATCTCTGCAAAAACAGGGGCATGAATGGCATCTGAGTAAGCATAATTTCTAAAAGAATTGATAGCTTTCTAACCTTTGAGAGGCTTTGTGTCATTTGATAGCTGAGTTATGATGTAAATAACAGCTGCCGCCACTGAGATCGGGCTTCTCCTGTGAAAGCAAGCAAGAATTTTGTTTTACCCAAAGCCAATGACACCATCTACATACACTATTCATTTATGATTAATTTTCTAATGGAGTTGTTAAAAAATTTCACAGAGAGAGAGGGAGAGAGAGATAAATAAACAAATAAATAAAACAGCTTCACAGGTTATCTGATGCTTCCTTTCGTTTGACAAAAAGGCAAATGTTCATTAACAGCTTCTATGTCTATGATCCAAAGCCATGTGAAGATCTACTGAAATGAAGTTAGACAAACTCAATCAAACAAGAGAAGACCACATGAAATAAACTCATTTCTCTCCCCCACTACGACTCCTTTCTTTCTTTCTTATATTTTTCTTCTTCAAAGATAATTATGTGTTCATAGGGTTCAACTAATATATTCTTAGTATACATAACACCGAAATGTATAAATGCATCTCATAAAAGCCCAAACTATAAGTTGAATGTTAGTTTCTACCAAGAAAAGTGAAAAGAAAACCAGAATTAACCTTATGTCGAGATCTTCAGATTTCTGAACAGCCTCTTGAGCAGCCTTAACAGCTTGATTCGTCATTCCAAGATTGGAACAAAAACGTCTCTATAGATTGAAGATAAAATTTATGTAAATGGATGCATTGGATTAGACAGATAAGGCCACAAGGAACAAAAAATCATACACGAAGAAAAATCCAATACGAACAGAAAGAAAAAATTTTAAAAAATATTCAACAAAAATATCACCAGATAGTCTGAAGCATGTATAGTTCCCATTTCCACAGATTGACCCATTTCTGCTTCTAGGTGTTTCACGATGAATTCTTTTGCCCGTCCTATTTCTTTCTTTGTTGTCCCATTAGCAACAGAACAAAATTCTAGTTGAAATCTATGTAGTTAGCATATGAAACCTTACAATGCAAAGAGGAAGATCAAGAAAATTTTTAGAGAAAGTTTGCTCAGTACCTTTCACAGTCCTGGGTTTGTTTTCTTGTCGGCAAGCAATGTAGAGGCAAGCAGCCACAATTGCTTCCTGATTTCGTCCTCTAAGAGGTTTTTGATCTTCTACCTTCTTATAGATTTCATTAGCTCGATCCTTAAAGTCATAAGTGGAAACAGTTAGCAGATGATAAAAGCTCTAAAACAAAAAGATTGGACCAAACCGTTTGAAAGTAGAAACCAGCATAGCATGTTCGAGAAAGGAAAGATAAACTAAAATATGATAGCATATATAAATCCCAAATAGAAGCATAAATACTAAAATATCAGACAAAATAATTCTAAAAAGATATATGCTAGCCAAATTGTGGTTTAATCAATTGATAATCAATGATGAAGTTCTGAATCTTTTGTGTGAAGCTTTGTGTGTTTTGACCACACTACTTAACATTCCACAGTTTACCCTAAGATCACGATTGATTCATCTATGAATGCCATGTTTGTATCTTTCAGTTCCTCAAGCCTGAAATTTATACACGTATGATAACAACAACCATAAATTGAATCTTGGCCCGAGTGCCTTAATTGGAGTAAATTTGACAATACCAACAAAGCTAGTTGGCATTGAGAAGGGTATAGCTTAAGCAGAAGGCTAATTAAACTCTTCCTTTATTGAACTCTTATCATCCCACCTCTTTCACTCTTTCCTAACCTCCATCTTTATCCTACCTGAGCTCTGTCTAAGACAAATCAAACATCACTTTCTAACCTCCATTGCCAGTGTTCTTTATAATATTATGTTCACTATGAAATTCAGGACTGCCAACCCAATTGGGTGAATGGACACAAGAATCCTCGTATTCAGGCAGAATCAATTTCCAAGAAGTATACAAGAAAAATTCAAATGCACACATGGTAACAGAGCAATCAACAGTATATCTGAATAGTGAAGAAGCAATAGCACCAGTAATTCTATTTTAAAAAAAAAGAAATTATTACATATACTAAATACCTTTATGGTTGTAACAAGTCCCAACCTGAAACACCCATATCTTGCATCAGCTATAACAGCAATTTATTCAACTATGAAGAACCAATATTTTCATCAGGAAAATGACTCCCAGAAAATAATATTTCAATGACTCACTAAGCAAAGCATAATGTAGTGTACAAGTCTAAAGCTGAGGAATATTCAAGAATGAACATGGGAAACAAAAATGCTATTCATTGAAAGTCTCAGCAGTTTATGCTCAAGGTACACGCGAAAACACAAACAATGAGGTAAAGTCCGTCCCCTGGAGCTATATCAGAAAAATAAAAAAAAACATGCTCCTCCTTAACTGTACAAAAGTTTGCTTACTACTTGAACAATGTCATGCAGCAAGCGTCTTGTATTTCTGTCTTTAGTTAAAAATCTTAAGTTATATATTAACAACTATTGATCTTCGAATTGCAGGTCATTTCAGATAAGAATAAGACAATCCTCATCAAGAACATCTAGTATAGCAAAATGTCCACCAATAAAGTAAGCACTAGACTGCAAGAGTGAGACGCAACAACACGTGCACGTTAAATTAAATAAAAATTAAAATACAGAGTCTCTCTCACAGAATGCTGCAAGCAAGAAACATATTGCATAATGCCCATCTATAATCATTTCATATATAGAATTGCATACATATATGCATACAGTTGGCCCAACTAAACAGCTCATTAAATTATTGAAAACTGAAAACGATTTTCACACAGCAAAATTAAGGAAAAAAAATGAAAAAAGGGGAGGGGTGGGGGCCAGCCAATGCAAAATTAAAAAAAAAATGGAAAGGAAGAGAAAAATGCAAGATTTAAATTTAGAATTACACCTATCAGACATGGCAGAAATAGACTTGAAGGCCTGAATAAGGTTCCTATCAGGATGGGAACCGCGGGCCTGCAACTTGCCAAGGGAGCCAGACAAAAGCTCAGTGGAGCCGCCAGAGGTAGGCTTGGCAATAACAGTGGATAGGCCGCCGTCGCTCAAGAGGGGGTTGAGGGGCCCACCGACACGAACGGGGTCGTGATCAGAGGACTCGTTGGCGAAAATACGCCATTCGGAGGTTTCGTCGACGGAGTAGGCCTCCAAGACGAGACCGCACTCAGAGCAAATGGTGTCGCCGGCCGAGTGGTCGAACACCACCTCCGTCAGTCGCTTGCAATCTGCGCAGTACGAGTCCGCCATAGGAAGAAACAAGGAAACAAGAAAGAGGTTTAAAGTTTCAGTTTCAGTTTCGGTTCAGCAGCACTGAATAAATCATAAATGCGCGTGTGCTTTCGCTCTTGTTGCTGCTGCTGCCGCTGCTGCTGCTGTCTACTCTACGAGTCTGCTCCGATGCGTCTGAGCGAGTGAGGCGTTTTATTTGTGATGTGATAACTTTATAGTGGGGCCATCCGCGCTTCAGTGGGGGTTCCTGCCAGCTCATTCTTTCTGTGAAAAGTAACAACTATTTACGAGAATGGCCCGAGTATTTGTCCTAATTTATAAATAGTGGTCCAATTTTGATTCCTTCGTTTCTTTTAGTACCCAAAGTATGATGATTTTGGCAAGCGGGTTGTTTTATAGATCGGTCCTAATTTTGGATCTTTTCTTTAAAGTTTCTAAACGTACGCCCTATATATTTTTGGGAAATTTACATCAATAATCACAAAAATTTTATCTTTTTTCATCTTAATCCCCAAATAAATTTCTATCAACATTAGCCATAAAAAAACTTTTGATTTGGATCTTTTCTTTAAAGTTTCTAAACGTACGCCCTATATATTTTTGGAAAATTTACATCAATAATCACAAAAATTTTATCTTTTTTCATCTTAACCCCCAAATAAATTTCTATCAACATTAGCCATAAAAAAACCTTTAAGACTAAAATACCACTCTCTCTTTCACCCATCTCTCCCCCAACACTCTCTTTCACCCATCTCTCCCAAACCGAACAAACTCCCATCATCGGCGATAACATCAGCCCTCGTTAGCGTCCAATCTACCATCTACAGTTTTCAACAAAATATAAGTTAGTTATTTTATTTATTTTCACTAATACATAGTGATATGAGTTATTTTTTGAACTTCCTCGAGAGTTTCAGTGAACTGCAAGTCGTAGGTGAATCTGGTCTATCGCACGAAGCTTGGTGCGACAGGCTGCCTGTCGCACGAAAACTTGGCGACAGGCACCTGTCGCCAGATTCACCCACGACTTGCAGTTCACTGAAATTCTCGAGCAAGTTCAGAAAATAATTTATACCACTATGTGATGCCGATTAGTGTTGGATCCGGATAGATTATGATCGGATTTCACTTTTATCGTTGTCTTTTATCGTCGTCGTTGGCTGATGATTCAAGAGTGGAAAGCTGTCTTTGGTTTGACGAAATGAGAGAAAGAAAGTTGCTTTTGGTTTGTAAAGAATGATAATTTGAGGAGAAAAGTGTGTGTTTGACTAATGTTGATAGAAAAAAATTAAGAGAATTAATTATAAAAATAATAAAAATTTTATGGTTATTTTCGTAAATTTTTCATATTTTTTATGACTCACAATCACACGAGTGGAATGAAATGATGATTCTCATGCGTTAGGTGCAGAGTTCTGCAACTTAATATATATATATATTTTATTGAACATGTAACAACTAACAAGTACGTCTCTTTTTTGTTCATTTTCATAACACTTTTTTATCACTGATTGACAATCGCAGAGCAAGCCAGCAGACGATCTCTGATTCTCAATCATCCTACAAATGTCTAAGCCACAGAAAAATGTGGCTACTTTCATTTAAATATTCCTCATTCCTCTGAAAATACTAACAATATAAACTCGTTTTACATGAATATACCTTAACAAGGTAAACAAAAACCAACCCTAGTTGACGATTCTCGACTTTTACGATAAGGAGGAGTAATAACTAATAAGCGAGTTAAGTATGTCGAACAAGCCAGCCACGTCACAACTCATGCTCTCACAATTGTGAGAGCATGAATTCGAGTTGTCATATTGTAATACGGGTACTTAATTTCTCTCTTAATTAAGTGAAGATAATTTTTTTTTTCTTTACGAAGTGTGAGTAGATTAAACGTCTCTTTAATATTAGTATGAGTAGAGTAGTAGTAGTCTAATATGCGAATAAATTAAACATTTTTTGAATATTAGTGAGGGTAAAAATCCGAACAGAGTAGTAGTAGTCTAATTTGTAAAAATCTGAGCATGCTTTATAAGATTTAATGTATGTAAACTAGTCTAATTTGTAAAAATTTGAGTATACTTCATAAGATTTAATGTATGTAAATTAGTTTCAGTAGTAGTTTGATTTATAAATAATAATTTTTTTTAAATAAGGGCATTTTTTTAATATAATTATTTCACATAACTTCTCATACATGTGCAAAAAAAGACAAAGTCAAATGATTAGAAGCCTATATTTTCCTTTCCAAACTGAGGGTATATATGCGTCCAGCAATAAATTTGTGCAGATATTTTTAGCATTTTTAAGCGGTTTCAAACGAGTTGTGTATGTGTGCATAACTTTCATAACAAATAATTCTACATCAATTATTTATAGTGGATACCATTGGACAAGAATTATAAACCCAGCTTTGTTAAGATCATTGGATTCTCATGAAGGGTCATCATAGACTGGCATTTTCAAATAAACTTAAGTATTATTTAAGCAAATGATACTTGAGACGTACCAGTCACCAGAATGACCATAAACATGGCAATGATATCAAAACTTTTCGTCATTTTTTTTTTATTTTTTCCAAATTATAAAGGAAGGCTAGCCAGCCAGCTAGGGGTTAGTTGTGAATAATTGAAGCACGCATTGCAGCTATATATATCGTAATTGTAGATAGTGGATTTGTGCTGTCAATTAACATGATCACATGTAATATTTGTCTAATGCATGAGACGCATATATACGTCGCGTTTGTCGTGCCCCATGCTTGACGATTTTCAATCAAGCTAATTAGTATGCGAAACTGGACAACAAGTAATTATCAGTTTATCATCGTGATTCGCGTACGTCGTTCTTCTGGGGCTTTGCTAGCAATGGCTTGACTAGCTTTTAGCTATGTTACAAAAAGAGCTTTGAGTTAATTTGTCAAATGGACTTTTAACGATGGGACTTGCCGCGCTTTGGAAAAAATTAATGTCATTTTTTTTTCTTTTTTAATTTTATAAATCAATTTTTTTAATATTGTTATAGAGAACACTGAAACTAACCCTATAATACTTTTATGAAAGTTTGAATTCTTATTCTTTATTCTTTTATGGAGACTTGAACATTTCCTCTCGTTAATGGAAATGTAAGGACTCTTTCACTAAAACTAGAAGCTTATTGGTAATTTCATAAATCAATTTTTTAAAAATAAAGAAAAGGAAAATTGGATAATAATGTGAACTCATTTGGACGGTGTAAAATAAGTCTTACAAAATCTACAATGTATATAGTTAGGATGAACTTTGATATATCTATGATATATTAATGACGGTCTCATGAAGAAATTCTTAGTAATATATATCATGACTATAATAATATATATGCACAAAACATAACAGCAATACTAGAATTTCGCTATTTAAGTCCCAATTTAGTAGCATATCTTAATATGTCAATGACAATTAATTTTTTTTATTGCAAGTGCTAAAATCTATATTAGTTCATTTTCTATCTTGTGTCTAGGATAATGATCATGAATTTCACCGACTTTAACACATCGAATATGTTCTTGCATTGTTGGATCAAATTTTACCATCATTTCAATTAAACTTAAATAAGTTTTATTTATCTCCTCATAGATCTTTTTTTTTTTATATCTTGTGTCTAGGATAATGATCATGAATTTCACCGACTTTAACACATCAAATATGTTCTTGCATTGTTGGATCAAATTTTACCATCATTTCAATTAAACTTAAAAAAGTTTTATTTATCTCCTCATAGATCTTTTTTTTTTAAACAAAATGCTAAATTATTTTTAGTAAGATTCTTTACAATAGTGGTAATTCTTATCATTTCAAAGTCCTTTTTCCTTGTCAATTCTTTCTTTAACATCTTTATCAATTATATGTTCAATGGTTGTTTCATGATTTTTAAGTTTAGGACAAAGATTTTTCCAATCTCTTGTTCCTTCATCATTAAGCTGATTTTTGCTACAATGTTATATCATTAAATTATAGTTTTATGCTTGGACAACTCTAATCAACAATATTTTGTGTGGACGACACTATGTTATGCTTTAAATGTGTTCTGCTTCCAATATCTTTCTGTTTTGATATTTTTGATAGGTATAAGTGTTTGCAAGAGATTATACGTTTAATGGATGTGCACCATATCATGTTTATAGGGTGACATTTTGCTTGTAAATTATTAGGATGGGAGGTTTAAGTCCAAGCGTGATGCAAGAAAAGGAGCTATGGTTATATTATTCTGTTAAAGGTGCTATTAGCAACACCTTCAACCATTTATTATTAATATTCTGTTATCCCCAAAACTGTGGAAACCAAATTTTTTTCTTTTAATCTCCTGTCTAGAATTAAGAACCTAAACCATGTCACGGCAGTGAATCTGCCATTGCCTTAATTATTTTTGGCCGAATCCCCGAAAGGCCAATTTAATTCTTTACATGATGCGTAATGTCTTGTGCAGGTGCGATAAAGGGAAAAGGAAGGGGTGGTGCTGGTCGAGGTGTGCGTGCAATTGATTTTGTTCTGGGTATATGATATACGCCAGAATCAAATAACACTTCATCTCAAAGTGTCTCAAGTCAATATGCTGCTGTTAATTCACGGGAGACGGGAATGATGACACAATTCAAGAGTAATTTTGTTGCTGCATCATTTATCACTCCAAATGAAGGCTTCAACAACAATACTAGCACATATGCCCACAAGAGACCAGCATTACTTGGATTTTTGTCTTGTGGTTCAATTACTGGAAATGTTAAAAGATCTCAGACAACCAGCTTAACTGGATTTATATCGGGGGTTCAATCGGTAAAGAAATGAGTGGAACTCAGACAACCAGCTCCTTCAGTCTTGTTCCTTTTATTTGTGCAAAATTTGAGAGAACAATTTAAAGACTGTGAAAACTAATCTATATGAAGCAAAATTTAGAAAAGAAAACCATTTAGTACAAATAATATCGTGCAGATTTAGAAGTTTGGATTCTGTGATTAGATTTCATTTTTCAGTATGTATACTAAAAGAAAACTGGCAATAGATGACAACTACTTTATGACAAAAATGATTCTATCATATAAGAATGATGGATGTGTGATAGAATTAAGGTCTATCAAATGATTAATGATAAACTTGTGATAGAATTGTTGTATATCAATAATTTATGATACATGTCTTATAGAAATTTACTCAGTCACACACATTATGATATAAATTTTATATTGACTGTGTTTGACTAAAATTAAAAGTATTATTTTAATTTTTGAAAAAGTTAAACGCATCGTTTAACCTATGAAATGATTTGAGAAAAAACAAATAAAAAACAAAACGACGAGTTTAACCAAAATGTGAGCAAAAAAAAACCTAAGTCTAAATACTACACACTGAAGCCATCACCACTTTTACTTTTGCGCGCAAAGGCCATTGAAACCCAAAGCACAGTCATCGTCACTTTCACTCCATAATCTGCTCTGAAACCTTAGCCATAATCACCGTTACACTTTCAATCAATCAGTCTACGTTCACCATAGTCATCTTTACTCTCACTCGGACAAAGAGCAGTCAAACCCTTGGCACATTATAGTCACTGTTACTCTCACAATCAAAGCTTAAAGCCTAGCCAAACTCTCACAATCAACGCTTAAAGCACATTATTGTCACTGTTATATATTAATATATGAGGTCAACATGCTTTGATATTTTCTTATTTTTCGTTCTACATGTGTGTAAGTCAATGTTATTTTGTTATTTTTTTTTTATGAAATAAGTAATTTGAAAGGCCAATGTTCTTGTTTCATCTTTGCCCTATTTTATGTGCTAGGATCAAAACTCATTGAAACTAAAATGGATAAGTCTTGGATTGATTGTAGTAGAATGTCACCTGAGTATGAAAAATTGGTTGTCAAATTTGTGAATTTTGCTATTAAAAATGTCAAAGAAACTAGCGTCATTAGATGTATATGTTATAAATGTAGGAATTTGGTATTTCGTACACCCACGATTGTAACCGAACATCTTTATTGGCACGATTTTGTAAAGTCTTATAAAATTCGGAAGTGGCATAGGGAAGATGGTCGTGCGACGCCATCTTCTAATATAGATATTTCATTTCACTCAATGGACTTCAATTATAATAATATGACGGATATGGTCAATGATGCTTATAATGATTGTGAGGGAGATCCTAAGACATTTAGAAAACTATTAGAAGAGGCTGAGAAACATGCGTATCCAGGCTGTCCAAATTCACAAAGTTAGGCACTTTAGTGAAGTTGTTCAATATAAAAGGTAAATTTGGGTGGTCTGATAGCAGTTTTACAGCACTGTTGAGTTTGTTAACAGAATTATTGCCTGAAAAAGTGAAATTCCAATGTCTATGTATGAAGCCAAAAAAACAATGTTTGTTTTAGGCTTAAAATATGTAAAAATACATGTTTGCCCAAATGATTGCATAATGTACAGAAAAGAGTATGAAAGGCTTTTTGAATGCCTTACTTGTGGGTTGTCTTGATAGAAAAAAAAAGGATGGTAGTGTTCACTAGTATATGATAGGTATTCCAGCAAAGGTTTTATGATACGTTACTCATATTCATAGATTTAGGCACATGTTTCATTCATTGCAAATTTCCAATGATTTAACTTGGCATGCAACTGAGAGGGTAGTTGATGGTAAGCTCTGACATCCTATTGACTCACCATCATGGAAGTTAGTAGATAAGAAATGACCTACCTTTGCATCCGATCCTAGAAATCTCCGTCTTGCGTTATCGGGTGATGGAATCAACCCATGTAGCTCTCTTAGTAGCACATACAGTTGTTGGCCAGTTATTCTTATAACATACAATCTTCCGCCATGGCTGTGTATGAAATGAAAGTTTATGATGTTGTCCTTATTGATTTTTGGTCATCAACAACCGGGCAATGACATTGATGTGTACTTTGCTCCGTTGATTGAAGACTTGCAAACTTTATGAGATATCGGAGTGGAGGCTTATGATGCTAATAAAAATGAATTCTTTAGCCTAAGTGTTGTTTTGCTATGGACTATAAATGACTTTCCAGCATACGAGAATTTAGTAGGTTGCATTGTTAAAGGATATAATGCATGTCCATATTGTGGCTTAGATACACCTAAATGCAGATTGAAACATAGTGGAAAAAATGCATATTTAGGCCATCATCGTTGGCTTCCTACTAACCATGAATTCCGAAACAAAAAAGAAACCTTTAATAATAAAATAGAGATAGATCCACCTCCAAAACCATTAAATTGTGAGGAGGTTTTTTAGTTGGTTGAGTTTATTGAAAATAAATCCGAGGAAGAGTAAAAGTAAAAAACGCAAAAATTTTGACAACAATGATGGTGTGTGGTGGAAAAAAAATCTATATTCTATAATTTAGATGATTAGAAGTACTTGTTGGTGCGTAATCAATTAGATGTAATGCACTTTGAAAAAAAGGTTTGTGAGAGCATATATGGAACACTGTTGAACATTTTGGGGAAGACCAAAGATGGCCTTAAGTCAAGGATGATTCTTGTGGTATTGGAAATTAGGGTTGAATTAGCACCAAACATTAAAAATGACAAGCAAACATTTCTACCTCCAGCTTGTTATACTTTAACTAGAGAGGAAAAAGTCAGAAGTCAAGGATGATTCTTGTGGTATTGGAAATTAGGGTTGAATTAGCACCAGACATTAAAAATGACAAGCGAACATTTCTACCTCCAGCTTGTTATACTTTAACTAGAGAGGAAAAAGTCAAATTCAGTAAAGCTCTGAAAAGTATTAAGGTTTCAGATGGGTATTCTTCAAACATAAAAAATCTTGTGTCAATGAAGGACTTTAAACTTCAAGGCCTTAAGTCCCATGAGGCCTTAAGTCCCATAATTGTCATATTCTCATGCATCAACTTCTACATGTCACCCTTAGGTGTATTTTACCAAAGCATGTTAAAGATGCTATCATCAGGTTGTGTTTCTTCTTTAATTTCTTGTGCACAATTGTAGTTGATGTAACAATATTGGATAAATTACATATGGACTTTATTGTGACTTTATGTTTACTCGAAAAATGTTTCTCCCCGTCTTTTCTTACTATACATTTGGTAAATGAAGTTAGACTATGTGGCCCGGACCATCTTCGATGGATGTATCCATTTAAAAGATACGTGAAAATTCTTAAAAGTTATGTTCGGAATCGTAACCGTCTTGAGGGCTGCATAGCGAAGAGTTATATTGCAAAAGAAGCATTAGAATTTTGTGCAGAATATATGTCAAATATGTGTATTGTTGGGCTACCACATGGAACATTAGGCATGCGGCGGCAATGCACAAAAAATAGTCATCCAATGCTGCAACTCTTTGGCAGATTATGTGACATGCACTTGCCTTTATACTGTTGGATTCCATATTGGATTGATGATGATGTATTTTAGCTAGAAGGTATTGTAGCCCATGTTGGGAAAATAGAATGTGATGTGTAGTAACTTGTCAGTTCTTTCACCTTAAACAAAACTAGTTACTGCCCAAGATTTCTTAGATCAGATCAAACACAAGTTGCACAATGCTTACGATCGAATAGAATCTGTCACAGCTTAAGTAATCAAATTGGATTTAACCAAGCACCAGAAAGAACCAAGAATCAAAAGATAAAACCAACCAAGAACCAGAAAGATTACGTGGTTCAACAGAGCACAAAGTACTCTGTTTACATCCACGGGAGAAGTCTTTGATGAGCTTTTATTGATTCTACAATGGAGATCTTACATAGAGCCTTTACAAGATTCTATTCGAGAACAAGATGCACTCTTTCTCTCTCTAGAACTCTCTCTACAAGACTCACTCAGAACCATGCTTTGCTGACTCTCATTCTCTGCTTTTATAATCTGTTGCAGAGGCCAAGAAGGAATTTCCAGATCGTTCAGTTTGTTAACACGTGGATAACAAACTTAACGAACTCATTTCAGACTCCTGCATGTGCTTCCTCACGTGGTCACTTAAGTGGCTTATCTAAAACGCGCCTCAGACACGTCGTTTAGATGCATTTGATTTCTGCTGAGAGCAGCTGAGCTGCACGTGAGTTTCTTAAGAAATTAGAAGCCTTAAAACGTTGCCGTATTTCTGAATTCAACTTAGATTCATTTGTCAGCTTCACATTCTCCACCTTGAATCAAAGTTTTCCTCAATCATACTCATTCTCCTCAACCTTATGCAACTTATTGGTCACATAAGCCAGCTGAGTCCAGGCATGTTCTGAACTTAGCTGCTGGTACTACCTTAGTGAGAGCATCTGCAAGGTTCAAATCAGTGTGTATCTTCACCATTTTCACAGTACCTCTTGACACCTCATTTCGGATGAAATGGTGTTTGATATCTATATGCTTGGTCTTCTCATGGTGTGCTGGATTTTTACTCAAGTGTATTGCACTGGAGATGTCACAGTGAATAGACACTGATTTCTGACTTAACCCCAATTCTGCTACTAACCCCTTGAGCCATAGTGCTTCTTTTACTGCTTTTGTAGCAGCTATATACTCTGCTTCAGTTGTTGAAAGGGCTACCACACTCTATAAAGTAGCCTTCCAATTTACAGTACAACTATTCAGCATGAATATATAACCAGTGAGAGACCTTCTTCTGTCCAAATCCCCAGCATAGTCTGAGTCTACATACCCTCTCAGTCCATCATCTTCTTCTTTAGATTTGCCAAATGTCAGGCCACATTTCACAGTGCCATGTAGATACCTTAGTATCCATTTGACAGCCTTCCAATGCTCTTTGCCAGGCTGAGCCATGTACCTACTCACAATACTGACAGCATGTGCTATGACTGGCCTTGTGAGTACCATTGCATACATGAGGCAACCTACTGTATTTGCATAGGGAATATTTGCCATGTCTTGCTTTTCAGGTTCTGTTTGGGGACACTGCAGGTTGCACAGCCTAAAGTGAGAAGCTAGGGGCAATTGCACAGGCTTGGCATTATCCATCTCAAATGCTTCTAGCACTTTCCTCAAGTATTTCTCTTGTGACAGAAATAGCTTGCCCTTATCTCCGTTTCTTCTTATCTCCATTCCCAGAATCTTTTTAGCATACCCCAAGTCCTTCATTTCGAATTCTGAATTTAGCAGCACCTTGAGCTTGTCTATCTCATTTATATCCTTACAAGCAATCAGCATGTCATCTACATATAGAAGGAGATATACGTATAGACCATCTTTGATTATTTTGTAGTAAACACAACAATCATAGCTGCATCTGACAAACTCATGCATTTGCATAAATTCATCAAACCTAAGATACCACTGCCTAGGGGACTGTTTGAGGCCATAGAGAGACTTCTTCAGTTTGCATACATAGTCTTCTTTTCCAGGGAGAATAAACCCTTCAGGCTGGGACATCAGTATCTCTTCCTCAAGTCTGCCATATAGAAATGTTGTCTTGACATCGAGTTGATCAAGCTCCATGTCTTGAACAGCAGTGATAACTAGTATCACCCTAATAGAGGCATGTCTGACAACAGGTGAGAAAACTTCTTTAAAGTCTATCCCTTCCTTTTGTGTATAGCCCTTAGCTACTAATCTGGCTTTGAATCTTCTTGGTTCAGATCCACTTAGGCCCTCCTTGACTTTGAATATCCATTTGCACCCAACCACTCTCCTGCCTTTTGGCCTTTTAATCAGCTCCCAAGTCTTGTTTTTATAGAGTGAATTCATTTCTTCTTCCATAGCTTTCTGCCATTCCTCTTTGAATAAGCTCTGAGTTGCTTCTTTAAAGCTTTTTGGTTCCTCATCATCAATTTCATTTGCAGCTGACAGGGCATAGCCAATGAGGTCTGCATATCCAAATCTCTTTGTGGGTTTGGTTTGCCTTTTCTGTCTGTCTCTTGTGAGTTGATATTCTTGAATTTGTTCTTGAGAACTTAACTGCTCTTGAGGTGATATTGTGTCTTCATCTTGTTCATTTACTGCACCTGAATCTGCAGCTTCAGTTCTATTTTTGAATACAGAAGACTCCACCTCAAGTTCCAGTCTATCTTCTGTACTGGATTTTTCATTTTCTTCTACAGCTACTTCACTATCTTGAATCAGGCCACCTTTATTAAACATTATGTCTCTGCTCACTATGCACCTAGGTGGATTAAGGTCTGTACACCAGACTTTAAACCCTTTTACTCCTTCTGGATAGCCTATGAACACACCTTTCAAGGCCCTGGGAGCAAGTTTGCCTTGACTGATGTGGACATAAGCTGGACATCCAAAAGCTTTCAAATTTCCATAGTCAGCAGGTTTCCCATACCATATTTCAAATGGTGTTTTGAAATTAATAGCTGTTGAGGGGCTTAGGTTTACCAGATAGCATGCTGTAAGTAAGGTTTCTGCCCACAATGTCTTAGGAAGCTTACTCTGAATCAGCATGCACCTTACCTTATCCATAAGGGTCCTATTCATTCTTTCAGCCAATCCATTCTGTTGTGGTGTCATCCTTACTGTTCTATGTCTTGCAACACCTTCAGCAGCACAGAAACTGTCAAATGGCTGATTGCAAAATTCCAATCCATTGTTTGTTCTCAGTTTCTTCAACCTTTGTCCTGTTTGGTTTTCAACCAAATGTTTCCATTCCTTGAGCTTCTCAAATACCTGGTCTTTGTTCTTCAAAACATACACCCAGACTTTCCTAGAGAAGTCATCTATAATGGATAAGAAATATCTATTGCCTCCAAGTGAAACATTTTGTGCTGGCCCCCACAAATCAGTGTGTGCATATTCCAATCTACCTTGTGACTTTTGATTTGATCTCTTGAAGCTACCCCGTGAAGATTTCCCTAGAACACAGACTTCACAGAATTCCAGCTTCCCAATCTTATCAGTACCAAACATACCCTGGTGTTCCAGCTCTTTAAGCCCTTTCTCACTTATGTGTCCTAATCTTAGATGCCATATTTTTGTTTTATCTTCAGTAGGCCTTTCTGATACTCCAGCCTCTCCAGATATCACTTCTCCATCTAAGACATAAACCCTATTCTTCCTAGTCCCCTTCATGACCATATTTGAACCATTCAATACCCACAATTGTCCAGATTCAAGCCTAATTTTACACCCAATCTGATCCAGCATTCCAAGAGAGATTAAATTCCTTTTCAAATCAGGCACATGTCTAACTTGATTAATCACTCTAGTTGAACCATCATGTAACCTAAGGCTGATATTTCCAATTCCAATGATTCTACAGATTGAGTTATTTCCCATCATTACTCTACCACCATCAATCTCTTGATATTCAGTAAAGTAAGTTTTGACAGGACACATATGAAAGGTGCAACCAGAGTCCAGAACCCATTTACTTTTTTGGCTGTTTTTTGTTGCCACACACACACCAGCAGACTCATACTCCTCTTCTTCAACTACAGCTGCATCTCCATTCTAATTTCTTGAGTCTTTATGCTTTCTTTGCTTTTCAGGGCAATCCTTTTTAAAATGACCCTCTTTATGGCATTGAAAACACTTTAGATCTTTGATCTTGTTCTTTTGTTTCCCTTGTTTCTTCTTCTTCTTGTCAGTCTTGAACTTTGCTGTCAATCCTTCACTTATGCCCTTCTCCAGGTGGGTTTGCTTTTCTTGAAGTCCCATTGTGTTTAAGGCAGATTTAACTTCATCAAGTGTCAAGGTTTGTCTGCCATACATCAATGCATCAACAAGATTCTCATAGGACTTTGGTAACGAACTGATCAGTAGAAGAGCCTTCCCTTCATCATCCAAAGCAGCATCAATGGTTTCCAGTGTGTCACACACCTTATTAAACTCATCAATATGTTCTTCCAGAGAAGATCCATCTACCATTCTCAAAGTAAACATCCTCTTTTTAATGTAGAGTCTATTTGCAAGAGATTTAGTCATGTAGAGACTTTCAAGCTTGGCCCACAAACCTGCCACAGTCTTTTCTTTGGCCACTTCCCTTATTACTGAGTCACCAAGACTGAGAATTATTGCACTTCTTGCTCTCTTGTTGATCTCAGCAATTTCTTCTGGAGTCTTGGATGATGAACCCCCTTTACTGTTTTCAGACTCAATTGCATCTCTCAAACCCTATGTGATCAGCAAAGCTTCCATTTTAATTTTCCACATATTGAAATCGTTTTTCCCTGTGAACTTCTCTAAATCAACCTTTGATAACGCCATACTTGGATCTAATCTGAAGATACCTCGCTCTGATACCAATTGTAGTAACTTGTCAGTTCTTTCACCTTAAACAAAACTAGTTACTGCCCAAGATTTCTTAGATCAGATCAAACACAAGTTGCACAATGCTTACGATCGAATAGAATCTGTCACAGCTTAAGTAATCAAATTGGATTTAACCAAGCACCAGAAAGAACCAAGAATCAAAAGATAAAACCAACCAAGAACCAGAAAGATTACGTGGTTCAACAGAGCACAAAGTACTCTGTTTACATCCACGGGAGAAGTCTTTGATGAGCTTTTATTGATTCTACAATGGAGATCTTACATAGAGCCTTTACAAGATTCTATTCGAGAACAAGATGCACTCTTTCTCTCTCTAGAACTCTCTCTACAAGACTCACTCAGAACCATGCTTTGCTGACTCTCATTTTCTGCTTTTATAATCTGTTGCAGAGGCCAAGAAGGAATTTCCAGATCGTTCAGTTTGTTAACACGTGGATAACAAACTTAACGAACTCATTTCAGACTCCTGCATGTGCTTCCTCACGTGGTCACTTAAGTGGCTTATCTAAAACGCGCCTCAGACACGTCGTTTAGATGCATTTGATTTCTGCTGAGAGCAGCTGAGCTGCACGTGAGTTTCTTAAGTAATTAGAAGCCTTAAAACATTGCCGTATTTCTGAATTCAACTTAGATTCATTTGTCAGCTTCACATGATGCGATGCTGACGATGCAAGTGATATGAGTTAATGCTATTGAAGTATATATTGCGTAAGAGATTTTTGTTTTTCTTTTCACTTTAATTAATTTATATAAATGATATTATGACAGACCTTAGTTTGCTAATTAATGATGTGAGTCAGTGATGAATAAAATCATAGGATTGGTTTATACCATGCGTATTGCATTGTTATGGAAATTTGATATGTTTCATTTTATGGTTTTCAATTTCACAAGAAGGCGTATACACTCAGGCTGAGATAGATGAAGTTCGTTTGGAGTGAGCTAACCATTGTTCTGAAATCATTAACGCAACAAAAAATGGTTAATATGAATCTAATCAATCTATCCATGGTCTTGTTGATGAATTTGAATAATGAGGTTAATTTTAATACAAATATTTTAAATAACAATAAAGTTAATAACAAAAAATATCAAAATACAAAAGTCATGGTGTTTAACGGAACAACACATGCCTCTTAGTTAATTTAATTAGTTCTTGTAATTGTAAGAGAAGAAATGGAATTGAATTATTCCTTTGGTTGATTGACATATCATGTGAACATGTGATTTGTACTGTGCATTTGGCAGTAAATTTGTATAATTTCTATTCAAACCATAGTATGCTCTTTATTTTCATACTTGGAGGAAAGTAATTTTATTTTTATGGGTACCATTTTGATTCCATGTTTTATTTCAGTAAGGAATTAAGTTGCATCTAAAACCTGTAGTTTTAGTTTAATAGATAAATCTTTATAATGATATGTTGGTTATTATCATTGGTGCTGCACATGCAAATTGAGTTTAAATTTTTAATGATTTTGTTATATCTAAAACCTAATGGTTTTATTGTAGTAGTTAATTATTTCTTTATAACAATAATGCTAGCTATATTCATTTGATGTTGCGCATGCAGGTCGATGTTGCACAAATGCTGTTGGACTTGAAAGTTTGGCTGGGTATATGTTGAAAATGGCAATTCATGTACTGGAAGTTTACTAAAATTATGGGTTAAGTTCAGCACTACAGCCACTTGATGCCTTCTTAGCTTGTAAACCTTGATACATTTGTTCTTAGTTGGTGGATTTTGTCTAGTGAATTGATTCTACAGCCACTTGATACCTTCTTAACTTATAAAACTTGATACATTTGTTCTTAGTTGCTGGATTTTGTCTGGTGAATTAATATTGTTTAATATAACTGTTGGATAAAACTGTTTTTGGATGGCATTATTAATATAAATTGCTTTTTGGACTTAATATAATGTCTAATGTAATTTTTGGTTCATGTGAATTTATGTTTGAATTTCATATATAGGAATGCATAAATTTAAATGAAATAATTCATAATTTCATTAAGTATAAATTTAGAATATGTGACAGAAAAAGTTAATCATAAAATAAGTCATTAAAAACATGTATGACATAAAACATTAATCACAAATTCCTCACAAATAGGGATGGCAAAACCCCGGGCCGGGTCCGGGTATTGCAATGATTGGACCCTGCCCGGATGCAACCGGTCCGGGTCGGGGCCGAGTTTTAATCCGGGTACCCAAATTTTATATTTTTTAATATTATATGTGTATTTATTTTGTATTTTTTGGTAATTTTATAAGTTTTAAATTTATTTTAATAAAATTTGACATGAAAATATAAACTTTAAGTGTTTAAAACTTTATATATGTATAACCCCCTTTGTGATATTTTTTTTCCGTCATCTATTATCAGTTTTCTTGTAGTGGCGTGACACCTAACAGTTGATGAAAATAAGATGTCTGAGTTTGTGGATTCTGATTGAGGTCTATTCTTAGCTTTATATTGGTGGAACTTGACTTGATTCTTCCATTGATGACACCAGCTTTGCTCTGCTTTCTAAGTTTCTTTGCTCTCCGCTTTACTTTTCTCAGCCAGTCTCTTGTGAATACAACTCCAAGGTACACAAACAGAAATCCTAGAGTTCCATCACCTATAGCCAATAAAGAGTCAGTCACCCATGTCGAACCTTGACCATCTAGCACCGAAATTCTCATGGCTGCAACAAAACCTGTAGCTATGAATGACATGGACACCCACACGGGCTTCTGCATGATAACCAACAACTTCGTTAGTTCTTTCCTTTTAAAGGGGATGATACTGGGTAGAATAATGACAATGCTTAAAAATGTAAACAAAACAATGTTGTTGCTTATTTGGAACACTTTGAAAGCCATTGCTCTACCAACACTTGATTTCCTTTTAAGAGGCCCTTCTTGGTAAACACCTCTTAGAGGACTAATACTACTAGTGTATGTAACTGTGGCTATCAAAATTGCAACCAGTATGGTTGTATTCCTTGCATTTTGTAGTGCCTCTGTGTGTACCCAATTTTCTTCTCTCGGGAAATTTTGTGTTGTTGCCTCAATTCTTCCATGTGTCTGTTGCTCATATCCTTGTATCGCTCAACTCTTTCAGGACCCATTTGCTTCCTCTACAGGCCTTGGTTATGATGAATTTGCTTCTTCAACTTGAGGTTTGTGCTTAATATGACTCTCAAGCAATTCGTTTATTAACAACAACTACGTGGGCCTTTCAGGTGTCAGTTTGAGTCTGGGGTCAATTTTCTGAAATTGAAAATTTTGATAAATACATGGACTATGAAATTAACACTTGTGCATGGAATAAAAAAATAGCTGACTATGAAAAAAAGTAAACAGTTTATGAAAATAACCTAAAACAAGCCAATTATTTTTAATTTTTTTTGTTAAATATCATTAAACTAAGTTCATAAATTATTCGTCATAGGCTTGATGTAAAATTGTACTTTCAACTTTTAAAATATTAGATTCTCCTATTGTAACTGCTCCAGTAATTCAATTCTAAACATTAAACAACATTTATTTATTATTAATATTGTTAAAATTTTATTATTTTTTAAACTAAATTACAATGACAATTAACACCATAATGATAAAAATAGAATTAATTAATTTTAAAACAATTATTATTATTGATGAACAATAAAAAAAATTACAAAATTTAATATCTCTTCTTTTAAAGAAAATTGTTACAAATGAATATAAATTTCTTAGTTTTCTTCATCTTCATGTAATTGGTCTTCAATATTCCCGACAAATAAACACACAATAATTAGTTAACATAATAAACACAAATTTAATAATAATATAAGTTAGAATAAATAAGATTAGTAAAAAAAATTACACCATGTTTAAAATAAAAGAGAAAAGAAGTAGAGATTAAATTAAAAAAATGAGGATTATACATTTAGAGATGAGAGAATTAAAGAATAAAAGTAAAGGAATAAGAGAATGAGAGAATGAGAGAATGAAAAAATGAAAAAATGAAGTAAATGGTATATAAATAAGTTATAGGAGTTTTTAGCGACGAATTTTAAAATTCGTTGCTAAAATTTAATTTTAGCCGAAAATAACCCGCCAAATTTTTTTAAATTTTGACAGTTTTTAGGGACGAAATATTTCGTTGTCAAAAGTGATTTTTGTTGCTAAAAGCACAGATTCAAAGATGAAATTCAATTTCATGGCTAAAGGTCTTAAATTTTGGCGAAAATTATTCACATTTTTTTTTAATTTTCACAATTTTTAGCGATGAAAATATATTTCGTCGCAAAAATTAGTTTTAGCGATAATTTTTTTTTCTGGCTAAAACATGGCCATTTAAGATATCAAAGAGTTTTAGCAACAAATTTTATTCGTTGCTCAAACTATTTATTGTTTTCGTCGCTAAAACATGATCTTTTGACATATCAAAGAGTTTTAGTGACGAAATTTATTCGTCGCTAAATCTATTTTTAGTGACGAAGTATATTTTCGTCACCAAAACAAGCTCTTTGGGCATACAAAGAGTTTTAGTGATGAATATATTTCCTTGCTAAAATATTTTTTAACAACGAAATTTACTTTTGTTGTCAAAACATGTTCTTTTGGCATATCAAGAGTTTTAGCTACAAAATTTATTTGTAACTAAAATTATTTTTAGCGACGAAAACCATTCGTCGCAATATATCAAATTTTGATCGCTAAAGGTTTGGGTGCCAACATTTTTTTACAGCTTAATTTTTTGGTGACGAAACTAATTTTTGGTCACTATACTTCCTCTTTAGTGACAAATTTTTCGTCGTTAAAAGTGAAAATTAAATATTATTTTTTCGAGTATGACTTTAGCGACAAAATAGTTTCATCACTAAAGACCAATATTCTTGTAGTGATTATATTTTAAAAAATTAATTGTTCTAATAATTAAAATCTATTTTTAAATTAAAATAAAAATATTTTTTAAATCAATGATTAGCATTATAACATTTATTACTCAGAAATTTTATTTATACGAAGGATATATATAGATGGGGTGAAGCTATGCTACAACAGTAGCACACTATAAATTTTCATATAAATTTTCACACTATAATTAGATCAATTAATGGAAATTAGAAGTAGTTTATAAAAATATGCTGCTAGGTAGGTAGCTAGGTAACTTTAAAACTAATTACAGAAAGAAAAATTGAGTCTAAAGTAGAAAATAGTCCTTCTCAGCTTGTCTGCTCCACAGATAATAAGCTGCATAAATCCACTGTGGATGCACCAAAAACTTGTTGTGTTGCTCCGCCAACCGACGACCTTTTGTTCCTGGCCTTGATGAGACGGAGACCACGCGTGTCACCGTCAAGTTGTACACATCCGTACATACAGCACCCAACTCGCCGGCCCTCCATTTGAGTAATGGAAATTCAAATTCCTTATCATCAACATCCCTGCTAAAGAACAATGTGCATCTTGCAAGAATCAGCCTCCGAATTTTCCCCAAGAAGCACCTAACATCTCCGCAAACCGGATTCTCAAAAAACAACCCATGAACTGTTTTCAGAACTCGAAGAACATTCACAAGTGCCCCATTCAACTCGTTCTCATCAGTGTTCCTCTCAGAAAAGGATTTCTTTTTTCTTTTTTTGAAATAACTATATAACTACTTTTTCTTTAAATGTTACTATGTGTATATATATACATAACTACTTTTCCTTTAAATGTTAGGATTCCTAGTTCATTAGATGCTATTTTGCAAATAACTACTCGTTTATTATGTATGGGTAGGCCTGGAATACAGCGTTGTATGTGATACAACGCATTTTAATTTTTTATTCTAAAATTGAACCATCATTGGCTTACAATGTGAGCAATCCCACTGTGAACAGATTTTACGCTTACAACGGATTACCGAATAATTATTAACAGGCAGTTATGAAAGCTAATGTTCACGTAGCACCCTTACTTTTAACTGAATTTCAAAATAATCAATTCAAATTAGAAAACTATCAAAGATCCCCTTTAACTTTGCAATAAAAAATATGCTTAAATTATGTAACTTCTAAGCTAATGAGAATAATATTTATATTAAAATAAATCATAAATTAATTATATTATTTTAATATGACATTATAAGTCTTTTTTATTAAAAATTATTTAAAACATTTTTTTATTAATTGTATAATATTACAATGCAGTTCAAATATCTGAACTCAAGCTAAATCATATTACCCCTTAATATTTGAAAGGGAAAAAACCCATAATGCCGATTAAGGAAATCCCTACTTGCCAAAATCGAAAGTAAAATAATTTTCCAACCAACCGTTGGGTAGTTCTCAAATAAACATATTATTGATAATACCAAGCTACATAATTCCCAATAAAATATTATTAGTACGTACTACCAACTAATATTAATAGTTCAATTAGATCACATTATAAGGACACCATGAAACATCTAAATATTAGAATAATACTCACGAATAATCTTATGTAAATTATTTCATGCAACTTTATGTGAAATTAATTAAATTATTCTATATAGCATACCATATTTATTCCTGTGTGCTATATTATTTCTATGTTTATATTTATCACTATTTTCAAGCCACAATAATTTCTATAAATAGTTGTAATGGACATTTATATATGTAATGTTAATATTTGATCTTAATTTATTAGTGTTATCATGATTAATGAAATTATAACACAACTTTATTATTGATGTTATTAATAGCTATCGTTGTTAGCCATTACTAGCATTATTATTATTGGAGTTAGGAGTTGCTAGAGTCAAATTGTATTACGTAACTAGCGATATAATATTGATAAGGGTTATTTTTAACCAGCACCCAAATGTTTCAACATATTTTACCGTGCACCCATTTGTTTTGATAAGTATTACTACACACCCATTCCGTTACTTTTTGCCGTTAAGTAAAACGGCATAAGCTATTATATATTGAAAAGACTAAAATACCTCTAAATTGAATAGATTTGGCTGTGCAAATACAAAATTACCTATTCTAATTTACAAAATTTACAATAAAAATACAAATCTAAGAGTATAATATAACAAAACTAAACAATAAACAAATAAACAATTTGCTTATAATTTTATTTAATTCAATATCTCCATATAAATCTTATTTTCAAGTGAGGACAAAGCAAATTTATAGTAGAGATTATACTTCAATATACTTATTATACCAAATAAATAACCACAAAACAAATAAAGATGCCCTAAAATTTTAGGTTTTATTAGTTTTGCATTGCAGCCACCAACCACCATCTCTACAATCGGGACACCATCAGGGGCTATGATTTTTATAACCCCCATCCCCACCATCATGACACCACCAGCAGCATCGTCGCCGTCTTGCCGCTACCAGCATCTCACGACTCTTGTGCGCCACCTATTTTTGCCGCCAAATTGCTTGCGCTTGCCGCGACCACGCTGCAGCTTGTGAAACTTAAGACAGCAGAGGAGAACAAAGGCGAACAACCCTTGTTGCCGGTCATTGGATTTCGGCAACAGCAAATTACCCTTGCATTGTTTTTGTTTTACGTTTGAAATGGAGAAGAAAATTAAAAAGGAAAGGAAAACAAAGAAGGAAATGAATATTTTAGTTCTTACATACTTNGAAATGAATATAATTTTTATTATTTTAGTTCTTACATACTTGCATTTCCTGTTTTACCCTTTTGATTGTTAAACTAACATAGAATTTTAACGTTTTGGGTGCGTGGTGATAGTTGTCAAAACAAGTGGGCGCATGATAAAAAATGTAGAAACATTTGGGTACTAGTTAAAAATAACCCTATTGATAATTATAAATTCACAATAACTGAATTTGAGTACTATCCATATTAAAGAAAAAAAGGAACATTGCATTTTTTTTTCATATTTTACAATTATATAATCTAGACATGATAATTACATTTTTAGATTTATACCAAATTAATTTGTGTAATACCGCGCAACAGAGGTGGTTACATGAAATATATATACTAATTGATGTGCAATTCATTCATAGGCATTATAAAGTTCATTCACTATTAATACATAATAAATCAATTGTCATTGAAATGTAACTGTTTAAGAATTAGTATTATGAACAGAAATTTATTGTTAATAATGAAATAAAATAAAATAAAATGACTCTTTTTTCTTGGGATAAGGAGTCTTTTTTTTTTAGGCGGCGAAACTACCGCCATAATGAAATATTTTTCAAACCTATTTTTTTTACTAAAAATCTAAATACTTCGTATTTTTCTACTTCAAAAACCCTAGCCACTCTATCGATTCATCCCTCACACTGACACATACAATACGATCACCAACCACGAAAGCAGCCACCGCTGGATGTCGTTGTTACCAATACCCAATACCGGGTTCAGGTAATCATTCAAATAAAATTTCATTTTGTTGTTCACTATCAACTAATGCAGCTGAAATCCTACACCTACCAGAAGGCCTTCAATTTGTACCCATTAATATGAAGAAAAGTTTTGATATCATTGCCATGTTTATGATCATTCTGGTGACTTGTACATCTCAAGTATCATTTGCTTAAATAATAACTATGTTTAGTTGAAAATGCTAGTCTATAATGACTCTTCAGGAGAATCTAATGATCTTAACAAAGCGGGGTTTATAATTCTTGTCGAATGGTATCCAGTATATATAAATGATGTATAACTATTTGTTTGATGTACAATTATTTGTTATGAATAATGATGTACACATATACAATATACGACTGCTTCTTTACATTTCTTCAGAGATTCATTACTGAACAACCAAATTAATAGCCGCTGTCACTACATTAACACACTGGCTTAAGTTTTTTCAGAGAAGGCATTTTCCGATGCTGGCTCCATATTTCTACTGTCTGTGATATTGAATGACTTTTCATGGGGTCTGTTAATTTTTAATTTAATTTTCCATCCGTTGGATGCGAATATTAATTTATGAATGATGATCTAGTCTTGCGGCAACTTCCGCACGAAATTCTTGTTGAAATTATCAGTCGGTCAAGTCTGACGGAATCTGCAAGCTCTTGGTAAACGTTTACGAATTCATCATTAGCTTGACCTAGTTCTCCTGTAAAGCGTATTTAATTAATTTCAAACCTTTTTCTAGTAGCTACATATAAAAGGCTACAGTTTATATCCCAGAATCAGATAGCCAAAAACAGCAAGAAATAACTTCTACGACGTCGTATTCATTAAAAAAAAAAAAAATTTGCCGCGTCTATAAGTTTTTTTTTTTTTTTAATCGCCATGTCAAATTAAAGGCAGCTTGAATCTTTATTAACACAAAGAATTTACAAAGTCAGAAAAGCCATCTAACGATCTCATCCTGATTCTGATCCTACAATTTGCCATTATTTTACTAAATTCAAAGTAATGTTAATCACGCTTTCAGACTCCAAGAGTAGTATAAATAGATCCATCATGTTCCTTTCAATCCACCAACACAAAAGGACCTACAGCTATTAATTGATCCCACTCACAGCTAGCCATGTATTCTTCATCAGCGTCACTCTTTGGTCTGCTATGCGGCCTGACAGTGTTATTGATTCTCCCTTTCCCTTCCCATGCGAGTGACCCTGA
>MKYO02000226.1:0-12804 GCA_002013955.2 Citrus medica
ATAAGGAACCTTGTATTATTTTATGAGGTGGGCCCTTATAACAAGAACAAGTAATGCGTCCATTTTGGCTTTATTATCTTTTAATTTAAATCAAATATTTTTTATTTAATAGAATTAAAAAATGAGATAAAATAGTGGCTTTATCTTATCTTTTAATTTAAATCAAATCATTTTGATTTAATAGAATAAAAAAAGAGATAAAAAATGGAGTCTAGCCACCAAAAAAGTATAAAATGCTTGTTTTTTCATAAAAGAATGTAGAAGCCACAATATACAGAACAAATAAAAAGAAAAATTTTCTCTTTAACTTTGAGAGAAATTTTTTTTCTATTACTAGTTACTTTGAACAATGATAAAGGCATACACAAGCCAAGTGCAAATTGAATTTGAATCATAATTTGGAAGATTATTAGTGATAGATTATGATCTAATAAGATTAGTGGTGACAAATCATGACTTGGGGTCTAAATTAATACAACAAAAAAGTAATGGTAAGATTTCTAGATTATGGTAATTCCATATATTGTATGAGAAATGCAATCCAAATATCCGCTTCAAAATGATTTTTAACTAACATCATCAACATTCTTCCTTCTCTTTATTTTGTCCCACTATAAGAGAAAGTACCCACGATGATAGAACAATACCCATCAAGAATTAGTGACAAAACAATACTAGTCATAGCTTGTGATAGATATAACCAGTCACACAACCGTCATAACTTTATTTAGAGGGAATATAATAATTTTGAATCTTGGCTCTTTTTTTAATTTTGCACGCTATATTTTGAATTTTTCGCAGGAAATCTTAAATTTGGCATGAAACAAAAATTATAATTAATTGATTTTTTTCAATCAATTCGGAAATTGAAATTATAATGAATAAAAATGATTATTTTGTTTGTACCATGAAATCATTATCATTTTAATAAAAATCCTGTAATTAATTTAGAAATTAAAATTTCATAATTTAGCTAATTAATTAGATTTTTAAAATAAATATTGCAAATTAAAAGTTCATTGACAAAGAAAATGAAATGAATAACATTGAATAATTATTGATAATTGTCAACAAATATAATTTATCCAAATACAAATAACAAGTCTAACATAAATAGAAGAGCATCATAATAACATAAAAACCAAATTCCAGCAACATGTAGAAGACTAATGATCCATGATCAGTTCATTTCTAGCAACATAAGGAAGCCAACAACATCGTCATTTCCAGCAACACAAAGAAAGCCAACAACATAGTTCATTTCCAGCAGCACAAGAGGAAGCCAACAATACTAATTAGACTAAGAAAATCTATTCTATCAATTTTGGTGAAGCATACAACAAATACCAATCTAAAATGAAGCTAAATGTGCAAAGTTGTATCAATATCCAGGTCCTATTTTGCATTAAAGAAAAAAGGTAGCCAACTCTAGCAGTACCCACCATCTTCATCAAATTCCAACATAGCAAGTGTAAAAAGCTAGGTAACTATACAAGTAAAATATAACTTCATCAAATTTAAAGTCCATGACAACTCATATATATTAGAATATTAGGCAATAGAATAATAATTAGCAAACTTTGTACTCAACGACTAAAGTTTGGTAAATTAATTTATTTTATCAATGAACTCATAATGACGACATAGTAGGTAAGGCTTGTCTTACATAGTAGCAAGTAATCCAGAAACATAGTTTGCCCGCTCAATATGAACTTCATCTAATTTAGCATCAAAATGTATTGTCTTTCCATTGAACTGTTTATGAAAAATTAAAATTATGTAGTGAAACTTTGACACAAGACATATTATTTTTTAAATTAAATTATGATCGAGGAACTTACATTGTGCATTAGTAATGAGAATTCATTAACCAAGTCTAGTAATGAGAATTCATTAACCAAGTCTTTCATGAATCTCATCATATAAAACCCACACACGACTGAACTTACCAGTTGTTGTAAGATCTATTCACAATCAGCAATTACACAGTTCATTATAATAACAATTAAGCATACTAATATATAATTATAGTTGAGGTAATAGGTCATACCTTTATAGATCTCACCATCTTATTATAATTCCATTTCTCCTTACTCTTTTGTGCTATAAAAATTAACATGGAGTTGTATAAAAAAATAAATTTTAAAAGAATATTTATGAACTATGTAAAAGTAATTTTATATTGACAATGGTAATCAAAGAAAACTAACAAACATTTTAATGAGCTCCTTTAAATCATCATCAAGATCTCTCCCACAAGAATTGAGATAATAAACTTGCTCAAAGATGACCAACACCCAATGGCAGCTATAACAAAAGAAAGAACATTAAGGTAGCAATTTCAGTAAATTAAGGCAAGAAAGGAAATTAATATAAGCCAAAAAGTATTAAAGGACCATACTAGGGATTATAAGGCATAAAGATAAATTGTCCCTTATTTGCTTTTTTTAATCGATCACAAACTCCACATGCCTTGAGATTAAAGGATGAGGTAGGATTACAATCTTTGCCTAACGAAATCAGACGTAGACGAAATAGTCCAAATGGTATTACTCCTCTTTTCGTAGGGAGAATGGGATCACACAACATCCTAATAAACAATAGACATACAACGCCAAAGTCCATTAATTGGAACTCTCATAAAAAAATACACATAAAACTAGAATGATTATAAGTTACTTAAGTAATATAGACTTCGATGACGTTTACTCCTATAGCATCCATTGACCGAATCGTACTACAGTCATTTTGCCTAATACAAGCTCTAATTCCTTCTATTTGGAAAACACAATCATCTATTAAGTATGAAATCCGTTCTTGGTTTGACATCTTAGCTTCACACATTGTGTTAAACAACTGCAGCAACAAAATTCTATTCCACTGTACCTCTCTACATGCCTTGTGCTTCTCCTCGTTGGTAGAGGCTTCACTGCTATTTTTTTACCCTTGTCCTTAGTTTGTTTTACAACTTCTGTAGGTCTTATCTCTATGATATCATTATGTTGTTCTACTGATTCAAAGTTCAAATGTTTTCTTATGCTTTGATGTTTATGTTTGTCACTTTTTTTCCTGTAATAGATCATCAAGCATTTCGACTAATATTTTAACTAGGTTTAGTCTTGGACTCTTTCTTGGAATGGCTGAAAGCCTTTTGGGAGGTGTATCCTTATTGTGCTTTATTGTGTTTATTTCTTTATTATTCTAAATTTACTTGTTGTGCTTTTAGATGTCCCTTGCTTCTTCTTTTTCAAATGATCAGGCTCCTAAGAGCATAAATGGTTCTTAAATATCCAAATGTTTTGCAGAATATATTATTAGAAGTTTCTTACAAATAACCAATGTAAGAACGCAAAATATCAGCATACTAAATCCAGAAACAACAAGTACAAACAATGAATATCAGCAAACAAAATCTAGCAACAGCAAGTAAAAATAGTAACTAACATCAAACAAAATCCAATAGTAAGTAAAAATAGTGAATACAGCAAACAAAATCCAGAAATAGGAACTAAAATAGTGAATAGTAGCAAACAAAATCTAGAAACAACATATGTAGAAATAGTAAAATTACAGCAAACTATATCCAAAAACAGTAGGTAAAAACAATAAAATTATAGTAAACTAAATCCAGAAATAGCAAGTAAAAATAGTAAAATTGCTGCAAACTAAATACAAAAATAACAAATAAAAGCAGTAATCAAACTGACCTTTAGTGTTTCAACAGCTACATTATCTTAAACACAATTCATGCCATCATCTTTGAGAGCAGTATTAATAGGTACATGTGGGTAGTTAGAACTTGCTATATATTAATGGTGAGGTTTTTACTTAGGTTATTTAACATTTCTTCCAACTGATGGTTAGTTAATTCTCTCGATAGACGGTCCTCTCTTTCCCTCTATCTAACTACAAGCCTTTGGAAGGTTTGAAAATACATAGACGAGGTTAGGAACTTGCCCACTCCTTGCATATGACAACTTCTTAGAGTTCTTCCCAAAGATTGTGCAAGAATGCTTTTTTTTTTTTTCTAGATGACCGCATTTTCCCTTTCTTAGCTTCCATCTCCAGCATATCCGACCACATCAATTAATTAAGTAAGCTAATGTTATCAAAGTATAAGTAATCATAATAGCCATTATTAAAGTAGCAAGCAAAAATTTCTTACGATCCTTTTAATAATTGGTTCAACATCGAGGTAGTATCCTCCGTTTTTCATTTGTCGAGCTCTCTTCCAAAGAACACTCTTGTCCACTTCCTCTTTAGTAAGGCCCGTTTCTAATCACTTTCATACTATGAATCACAAAATAAAATGTAAGTCACAATCACTTTTTACATTAATCAAGCACTTTCAATAAACTAAATAAAATCTAAGTAACAAGCTGACTATACATACTCCTTCTTGTATTAACCCAACATAACCTTTTCTACTTAAGCGATGATTAAACATGGTTTGTGCCCCCTATTTTATTCACACTACTAATTTTCTACTTAAAATAGCCAAGTAGGCAATGGGTAAACACACAAGGAATTATCTCATAAACATGAAAATATTATTAATACTTAAATTAGATGCACTCACTTGAAACTTTTCAGATGGCATGTCCTTCACAAACTTAACCCAACTTTCCTTATCAATAGTGTTGTACCGTGCCGGTGCCCTGAAAAGCCTTTTACATTCATTAACATACAGTAAAACATAGTTCCTTGTTAGAGTGTGCTTAAAGTTCTGAAATACAGCTTCCATGACTTGCAGTTCTTGCTTCATACTTCAAGGATCAACAACGAAGTAAACCTTCAAGTTTCAGAATATTTAAAACATTAGAATGAAATAAAGATTAAAACATTTCAGATTTTTCCACCAGGANCATGTCCTTCACAAACTTAACCCAACTTTCCTTATCAATAGTGTTGTACCATGTCGGTGCCCTGAAAAGCCTTTTACATTCATTAACATACAGTAAAACATAGTTCCTTGTTAGAGTGTGTTTAAAGTTCTGAAATACAGCTTCCATGACTTGCAGTACTTGTTTCGTACTTCAAGGATCAACAACGAAGTAAACGTTCAAGTTTCAGAATATTTAGAACATTAGAATGAAATAAAGATTAAAACATTTCAGATTTTTCCACCAAGAATAATACTATAAAGATCCTCTAATTTCCTATTTTATGCCTTAATAGACTCCCATAAACGCTCCTTCGTATCATCTAGAGCCCAAGACTTATTCATTTTTGGCTTAACAATTAATTTTCCTGATATATAAATAAAACAAACAAAGAACACAACAAACTCAAAATGTTTGTCTAATGTCACAACACTCGTGTGAAATAAACAAAGTTGAATCTTTGTGAGGCCATTCAAGTTTAAACACAGTTTGGCTCACATGGTTTTCTTTTTTATATTAAAGAAACAACATAATAGAAAAGTATGGTCATGGTCCACAACAAATTTAATTACAATTACAACAACCAAGAAAGCTAATAAACTGTAATTTATACTTTTCAAAAGTTCACTCTCCTAATATAATATAAATATAATAAATATGTCATGGCCCACAACAAACACATTATATAGAATGGTATTTATAAATTTAAAAATATGTAATTTTAAGCAAGTGTATAACAACTTAAAAAAAAAGTCAAATAATAGAGGATATAAAACAAAACTTACCAGATTAAACATAACAATCTACTGCTGTATCCAATTAGAAGTGCAAATCCAGCGACAATATATATCGCTAAAATATATATTTGAATGATTAGTTGATAGAATGCCAAAACTTAGATTCAAGAAGGCTAAAAGGTACCAACAAATTACAGTTATCATAACAGTAAGCCTAGGAAGAAAATGATAAAGTAAAACTTGAAATACTATACATCAGTAGAACAAAAATGAAAGCAAATACAAAGAAAAGCTTCAAGTATCTTAATACAATACCTTCAACAATTCAAGAACACTAAATCATCAAATTTATGCAGCAATCACACCTATTTATACTTGACAAGCTATTATTACGATTGAAGATAGCAACTGTTACAACAGCAGCAATAGCAAATGCAATCATAACTACAACACCAACAATTTTCACAATTCCAGCAGCAACAACAGTAAATTCTCCCAGCTGCAACAACGACATCAACTTCCCCAGCTGTAATAGCAGTAATAACGGCTACCATGACTGCAACAACACATACATAGCTACAACAAAATAGCAAATTCCCCAGTTGCACCAATAATCAATGCCTCAACTATAACAACAACAGCTCTCACAGCTTCAAATAGACACCTAATCAAATAGAAAGATTCCCCAAATTTTCATGTTAATAAGAGCTTTCCATCAACAACTTTTTATTTTCTAAAAAACACCACATACATTGGTAGATGACTATGAGAGGTAAGAATCCCTCAATTTTACATAACAAAATCGTTTGCTAAGAATCCCTCCTTAGCCTTTGTTATAGTTCATTCAAGCCAAAATTTAAACAATTAGTTGCATAACATAAAGATATATAAGTTCATGCACTAACACTTACTCAACTTAACAAAAATTCAACATCAAAATTAGCTAGAATAAATAAATAAATAAATATATATATATATATATTCACACATACACATGAACATATTTTTATGCAGAAATCACACCTATTTATACTTGACAAGCTATTATTACGATCAAAGATAGCAACTATTACAACAACAACAATAGCAAATGCAATCAATACTACAACACCAACAATTTTCACAATTCCAACAGCAACAACAGTAAATTCTCCCAGTTGTAACAACGACATCAACTTCCCCAGCTGTAATAGCAGTAATAATAGCTACCATGACTGCCACAACAGATACATAGCTACAACAAAATAGCAAATTCCCCAGTTGCACCAACAATCAATGCCTCAACTGTAACAACAACAGCTCTCACAGCTTCAAATAGACACCTAATCAAATAGAAAGATTCCCCAAATTTTCATGTTAATAAGAGCTTTCCATCAACAACTTTTTATTTTCTAAAAAACACCGCATACATTGTTAGATGACTATGAGAGGTAAGAATCCCTCAATTTTACATAACAAAATCGTTTGCTAAGAATCCCTCCTTAGCCTTTATTAGAGTTCATTCAAGCCAAAATTTAAAGAATTAGTTGCATAACATAAAGATATATAAGTTCATGCACTAACACTTACTCAACTTAACAAAAATTCAACATCAAAATTAGCTAGAATAAATAAATAAATAAATATATAAATATATATATATATATTCACACATACACATGAACATATTTTTATGCAGAAATCACACCTATTTATACTTGACAAGCTATTATTACGATCAAAGATAGCAACTATTACAACAACAACAATAGCAAATGCAATCAATACTACAACACCAACAATTTTCACAATTCCAACAGCAACAACAGTAAATTCTCCCAGTTGTAACAACGACATCAACTTCCCCAGCTGTAATAGCAGTAATAATAGCTACCATGACTGCCACAACAGATACATAGCTACAACAAAATAGCAAATTCCCCAGTTGCACCAACAATCAATGCCTCAACTGTAACAACAACAGCTCTCACAGCTTCAAATAGACACCTAATCAAATAGAAAGATTCCCCAAATTTTCATGTTAATAAGAGCTTTCCATCAACAACTTTTTATTTTCTAAAAAACACCGCATACATTGTTAGATGACTATGAGAGGTAAGAATCCCTCAATTTTACATAACAAAATCGTTTGCTAAGAATCCCTCCTTAGCCTTTGTTATAGTTCATTCAAGCCAAAATTTAAAGAATTAGTTGCATAACATAAAGATATATAAGTTCATGCACTAACACTTACTCAACTTAACAAAAATTCAACATCAAAATTAGCTAGAATAAATAAATAAATATATATATATATATTCACACATACACATGAACATATTTTTATGCAGAAATCACACCTATTTATACTTGACAAGCTATTATTATGATCAAAGATAGCAACTGTTATAACAACAACAATAGCAAATGCAATCATAACTACAACACCAACAATTTTCACAATTCCAATAGCAACAACAGTAAATTCTCCCAGCTGTAACAACGACATCAACTTCCCCAATTGTAATAGCAGTAATAATAGCTACCATGACTGCAACAACAGATACATAGCTACAACAAAATAGCAAATTCCCCAATTGCACCAACAATCAATGCCTTAACTGTAACAACAACAGCTCTCACAGCTTCAAATAGAAACCTGATCAAATAGAAAGATTCCCCAAATTTTCATGTTAATAAGAGCTTTCCATCAACAACTTTTTATTTTCTTAAAAACACCGCATACATTGTTAGATGACTATGAGAGGTAAGAATCCCTCAATTTTACATAACAAAATTGTTTGCTAAGAATCCCTCCTTAGCCTTTGTTATAGTTCATTCAAGCCAAAATTTAAAGAATTAGTTACATAACATAAAGATATATAAGTTCATGCACTAACACTCACTCAACTTAACGAAACTTCAACATCAGAATTAGCTAGAATAAAAAATATATATATATTCACACATACACATGAACATATTTTTGTATCAGTCACAATTACAAGGCTACAATATGCTACATGCTTCATTAATAATTGTCTATGTGAATTCTTATCACATAATTTTAGTGCCACGTCTATAACAACACTATGCAATGCATGATTACAAATTAAAATAGAACTCAAACTATTTTTACACAATACCTTTCTTGGAAATTATTTAGTAAATTAATTATCGAAATATATCTAATAGGATTCTTTTTCAATTTTCTAGAAATTATTTACTACTTTACATAAAAGTAGAATGAATAGTAAAAATTATAACTACCATTGAGGAGTGGTGGTAGCAAACACTGTCCATCCAAGCCTCGAGCCTCGCCAGTTTAGAATTTTACCATTAAATCAGTTAACTTTAAGCAATATAATTCATGAAAACAAAATTAAGTACATGCAAATACAGTAATGACTCAACAGAGGGCGTGCAGCTTCAATTCACAGTGAAGGCTAGGGTTTTAATTTCGACAACCACAATTTGGGTCTTCTTTCACCACAAGAGATTGGGTTGCTTTCAATCAAAAAACGCGTCGTGGCCGTTGTTCTCATTCCAATTTGGGTTTCGATTAAAATTGATTTTGCTATTGCAAAGAGTGACAATGACAGACATGACCGACGTAAAACATAGCAGTGATAATGGCAATCAATAAGAACGACATCGAACAATGAGTGTCTGGATCTCGTTAGTCTACTGGGACTGGGTTTCGAGGGTTTGCTGCTAGTGTGCTATGTTTTGAGATTTCAGAGTGAAGCTTGAAAATTTTCTCAACACTTAGAACAAATTTTTGTTCCCTCTTCATTAAACGTTTTCCCCAACAAAACACTTTTTTTTACAAAACTTTTAATTATAATTTAAATTTATTACTGTAAAAGAAATGACGCCATTTCACTTATTTTTTCAGTAATAAAATATTTTAAAAAATAAAGTAAAACCCACACAATTAAAGTCAAAATAAAAAATCTATCATGCATTCTTAATAGCCAAATAATATATCACTAGTCTATCATAGTTTCTTGATAGATGATATTTCTATCACAAATATTGGTGTCATCAGTTTGCTATGACCGGGTATTAAGGGTTTGTTGCTAGTGTGTTGTACTTTGAGATTTTAGTGTGAGGCTTGAACATTTTCTCACTTAGAAAAAATTTTGGTTCCCTCCTCACAAAACGTTTCTCCCCTTACAAAACACTTTTGTCCTTTTTTTATTTACAAAATTTTTAATTATAATTTAAATTTATTATTGTAAAAGAAACAAAACTGTTTCACTTCTTTTTTTGGTAATAAAATATTTTAAAAAATAAAGTCAAACCAGTGTAATTAAAGTCAAAATAAAAAAATCTATCATGCATTCTTGATGGTCAAATAATCTATCACTCGTCTATCACAGTTTCTTGATAGACGATATTTCTATCACCAATATATTATAGTTTCTTAATAGACGATATTTGTATCACAAGAATGTCATAAATGAATGACAAAAAAAAAAAATCTATCGTGAGTCTATCATTGTAGGCCTCCAAATAAAAAACTGTCATACAGAGGACTGTCATAATAGGTACTTTTTCCTGTAGTATCCATTGTTTTCTCTCTCAATTTTTACCAAGAATTTGAACTCCCTTTCTTAATGATCTATTTTTTTTCCTCTTTATCCTTTTCCTTTAACTTTTTCAATTTTAATTACCATCAAATATTGAAAAGATTTTCACTTGCGCTAATGCACAAAGCAAATTGAGATACAGTGACAAGAGGGGAAATATATATATAACAAAACATCCAATTGATTGTTGAAGTATGTAATTTTCATCTTTGAATTAACCACTAATTATAAATCAGTAATATTCGTCTCCATATAGTGATACAATCATTTTTCTTTGGAATTATTTTTCTAACACACACATGCACATTTTCCTAGAAAGACAAACTCTTCTCTAATTTTTTTTTTAACTGACTATTATAATCAAACTATAATTCATATTTACACGAGGTTATTATTGATATTTACAATCAGATTATTATTGAGATTAGTTTATATAAGTTCTTATGAAGTATTGCTCATATTTTTTACCCTCACTAATATTGGAGTCATGTCAACTCTACCCACATTGGTAAGGGCCTCTACTCAATTAAGGAAGGATTTTTAGCCACCATAATGCTTTTCCTAGGGCCTTGAAGCAGCCGTGGCCGAGTGGTTAACTCTTCTCTAAAATTATTTCATCTAAATGGTTTTCTTTTACAACCTCAGTAATTAAGTCTAGTTCATACTTTTGAGTTCCATGTTCAAAACAAGTAAGTTTGAAATTAAATGATTTGTTTAATTTTCCTCATGTACGTGAGCCAATCAAAACCAAAAGAAATTTCTTTTCAATCGAAATCAGATGATTGGTTTTCTTTGCCAGCATCTGCACGGCAGAGGGAAAAATGCTAATGGATACATGACGAGAAAAAGAGGAGACAAAGGATGAGATGGGAACTAGAGAAATCTTCGGAGAAAGCGAGAAAAAAAGTATAGGTTTTAATACACAATTTTTTTTTAATAACTAAGTGATGTCCTCGCTTTGAGAAAATGAGAATGTCTCCGCCAGAAATTTATTTTTGTATATTTTATATTATAAATTATTTAAATACAAATTTAAAAAATATATTGTTATCAATATATAAATACAAATTTATATATAGAGTGTCTCCTAATGAGGAAGTCCTCATTTTATTAAAATAAAGGCTGAACTAAAAGAAAGAAAAATTATTTGAAAAAAATCATATTGAAAATGTAATTTGTTTTACTTAAATGAACATAAAGTTCTCTAATAGTAGTAAGTGTGATTTATTTTTAAATTTTGATGATAAATATTTATCATAAATATTTAATTCTGTAAAACAAAAAAATAATTAATCTTTTATATGGTAGAAAAAATATGTCGGTAAGAGTAGTTTTGAATGTGTTACAGTTAAACAATTTATTGAGCATTTAGCATTAAGTGCTGAATTAAATTTTTTACTTAATTTTATCAGAACATAAATATTTGATAAGTTTTTAATGTTAGGGCTAAAAATAAAATCAAATAAAACGAATAAATTACTGCAATTAAAATAAATTTAAAGTATTATATAAGTCAAAAAGCAAATGTACAGCCATTTCAATCCATTAAAAATTTATTTACATAAAACAAAAATTTTTAACCTTATTATAGCATAAAACTATGTTACTTCCATTGCACCAATGAAATTACGACTATTAAAATGTCAAAATTAGTTAATTTGTTTAAAATTTGAGAAAATAAAAAAAAAGCCCCTCCCTAAATTTAAATCTATGTAAATGTAAAATAAATTTTTTTTATCTTTTAATTAAAATGAATAGTTATTGTCTATTTATTGATCCAACTGTGTCAAGATAATAAACCACTACAACAATTGTCGACGTCTAACATTTTTATACCCTTAACTACGAAAAATTAGTGCTTTATTAACATTAACTTAGAAAAAGTAATGTTTCACTACATTTCTGTTAATTGACTTGTAAAATTTCAATATTGCCCTTATTTGACTTTTCTGCATCCATCGCCAGTCTCGTAGGTCGTGTAATTATTGTCGGTAATCAATTGGGTGGGAACTGGGAACAACTCCAATTCAAATCTCATGTTTCGTTGGACCTTGAAATGGCAACTTGCAGAATCTAGCTACTATAAAAGAAAGTGAAGGTGACGGTGTTAATGAGAGCTTCAAATAAAGAGAAATGAAAATACAAACTTCTATTCAAAGATGGATTTGTTAATTAGCTGCATACTGTGGCTCTTGTTCACATTGGTTTGGGTGATGGCTTTAAGTTTCATTTCCAGTGGAAGACGCAAAGGGCTTCCACCAGGACCGAGGCCTTATCCAATGATCGAAAACCTCCTGAAACTGGGTGGTAAACCTCACAAGTCACTGGCCAAGCTGGCGAAGATTCATGGCCCCATAATGAGTCTAAGACTTGGCCAGGTGACCACAGTAGTAGTTTCTTCTCCAAGCATGGCGAAAACTATCCTTAAAGAACATGATTCATTATTCTGTGATCGAAAGGTCCCTGAATCAATCTTGTCCCAGCCATACCAGCACCATGAATTCAGTTTGGTCTGGCTGCCAGTCTCACCACTGTGGAGAAGTCTTCGAAAAATATGCAACATGCATATTTTCACTAATCAGAAACTCGATGCCAATCAAGACCTCCGAC
>MKYO02000226.1:13963-33418 GCA_002013955.2 Citrus medica
GCACTTATAAGTGAACACAGGAACCCAGCCTTGGGCGATGTGGAAGTTCTGACTCCTTCATACTCTCCCTTTGGGCCCCCGAACAAGGCTCTGATACCAACTTGGGCCATGGGCCTAACTCAGCCCCTTCGCATTAAATGTCCTGCATTAGATTGTAACTGCAAGCAAAGGACTTCTTGACTTATTTGGATGCCCATAAATGCTACATGTGTAGAGGCACCGCAAATCTGTGGACTTCTTTGCTTGGACGTATTTTCAAGTCTTCAAGCTGATTTGGTGGTTGCATGATTTTGATCATACACAGACTTGGCGGGCACCAGCGTCTTTGAATTGTTTAGCCATGGAAGCAAACTTGGCAGAGGAAACATGGAAATGCAATTGTCAAAATGTCGGCTATGTTATATGAAATTGGCAAATGAAGTTTTGCGCACAGCATGGAGTCGTTTAATCTAATTATATACTTGAAGAAATTATTTGTGAGATTTTAAAATATTATTTAATTATGGGTGAAATATTTAGAGCATACGGAAAATTACAAGGCTAGTAACAATTTATAAATTTTATCTGGTTATTTTTTAGGTTTTTCATGAAAGCCTATCTCTTATCAAACTCATTTCTGTTTTCAACTTTCCATCCAGAAAACTGGTTTCTTACGGGTTTAACCCTGGATCCCTCCAGAGACATTTCAGAAGATGAATTATAGTACATCTGGTGCCTCACTGTTCTCTACGCCACCAAACTGATTATTCCAGTCACAGCCACCTTAGAACATTTGCTCAACCCCGACAAATCAATCTCACTCCTCTGGACACTCCTTGAATGGTTTTCTCCAATTCCATGGTGGTGAATGAAACTTCAACAATTGTCACAATTTCATAATTTGGAACGTATGCCAGCATCAGAAGCAAAATGGTTCACATCTGTGTTCATTATTCATAGGCCATACTTCCAACACCCAGAGACACACTTCTTCTGGACTCAAGATCAAGTTTTTGAATAGTTCACCACACCTCACCCCACCCATCCATCCTTGAACAAGATGATAAAGTTCAAAAGGAATTCTATAATTTCCTTTGTGAACTGAATCACCAACCTGCTCCACACAAAGACATTTCTCACACCTCCCTCGGTCCACAACATGATATCATCATGAACCCCACTCCTTCAGCAATTTCAAAACCAGACTTCACTGATTTTCTCTACCAAGATGCACAAGACCCATGGGAAGCATTCTTGCCATTAAGCCAACATCTTTAAAACCTCCAACAAACTCCACCAACATATGCCATAGATGATCCAACAAATAAAGCCAGCTCTAGCACACCAACCGGCTCTAAGGAACACCCATCCTCTTCTTGGGGCAAAATATTTTGCCCTTGGTCACCCTGTCGCCCATATCATGAACATCCACCAGAAACGTCATATCCATCACTCAAAGTTCTCTTTTCAAAAGTTAAGATGAGACCGACAACTCATCTTCGTGATTCATGCACGATGGCATCTTTTACTTTTTAAAGTTTGTAAGAGTCATGCTTTAATTTGTCTTTATTGCTTTTCCTTTTTCAAAGTTTGTAATAATTAAAGCATGAGTCACGCTTTAATTTGTCTTTATTGCTTTTACTTTTTCAAACGGTAGTCACTTGTAATTATGTCTTTACTTTTAGAAAAGTGATAGGGGCCCTGTCCTATCCTTTTCCTTGGTTTTCCTCCTATATAAGCTCAGCTTCTCTTTGTTAGAAGCATAATGAAAATTAAACAAATCTCTAGCCTTCAAAAATCATGAGTTTCTAATTTCTCTTTTTCTCTGTCAATGAAGCTCTAAAGTTTTAAAAATAAGAAGAAACCTTCCATCTATTCATTTTGAAACTTAAGGAAGTATGCTCTGCACTTGCCTCTTGCAAGGATCCTGTGCATCAGAAAACTTTTGATAATTTCTTATCTGGTTTGGTACCCTATTTTAGACTAAAAGAAAGTCTGTTTTGGGTTATATAACCTGAGATGAAAATTTTTCAAATTTTTTGATCTCAGAGGTATATCGGCTGGAAATCCGAACTTGCGGACTACTAGTCCAAAGATGTATTGCTTTCTTTTCTGAATTTCAGAATTTTTGGAAGTGGGATTTTTTTTTGGTTGAGCAAGTGCAATCCTTCTCACTTTTGCACTTAATGGAAAGATGGGGTTTTTTACAAGCACTTTTGAAAGGTTGCTTGTTTTCAATGAGGTCTTTGAAGAATTCCTTCTGCTCACAAAGTCTTTCTAGATAGTTGATTGCTAACTGATAGATTTTTCCCAAGGAGAGGTTAGTTATGTCTAGCTGATGGATTGTGAATTGTCTCTGAAGTTCTGGTTGGATCTCTTTTGGAAGAGATGCTACAAAAACATGTTTTAATGAAGGATAATTAAAATCGTTGAGCTTGTAATACATTGTAGACATTCTCTTGTAGTGAAAATTCATATCTTTAATCTGGAGAGAACAACACTTCATTAGATGGAATTCTCTTCTGGTTTGTTCATTAGTAGCTGTAGCTTCTCCAAGGAACTGTTCATAAATTGCTCCTAGGACTTTTGAAATCTGTGCTTGAATCACTTGGAGTTGTCGGTACGGACCCAGACTTTTCAAACCAATCTTGTAAGGATCTAGTGAAACGAGAACTGAATTCCTTAAGGATTGTTTGGGTTGCTGCTCCAGTTCTGAGCATTTGAACATCAATCCAAGCAGAAAATTCTTAAAATCTGGCTGGCCATTTTACTCTTGGAATGTCATCAAAAGTAAACCCAGGGCCATTGGAAGGCTTAGGAGGAGAATTTTCTTGATGAGGTGTAGGATTGGTATCGGAATCTACTTCCTCAACTATAGGTGTTTGAGGAGGAGAGGATGGGGAAGGTTCATTTGATCCTATTGATGGCTTGACCATGAGAAGTTTGGAAACATCGGCTAATTCTTTTTCAGAATCTGAAGTAGAAAAGGATTCGTCGTTTGTAGAGATTTCTTCTGTTTGGGATGGAGAAGTTTCATATGATTCTGAAAGATGTGGTAGAACTTGGGATGAGTATTGGTGCATTGGTTCTTTGTTCTTTTGAGTAAATTGAGGTTCTTGAGGTTCTGGAGAAGGCTGTGAATCAAAGGGTTGGTGGTAAGTTGGAGGTGATTCAGGCTTAAGAGGTTTGTGCCGTGGTTTTGGGGGAGCATAAGTTGAAGCATGCTTGAGGTGGGGCAGGCCAAAGAATTTCTCATAATCTACAGGTTGTCGTGAGGTGGAAGGTGTTTAGAAAGGTTGGTAAGTGCTGAAAGTTGGGGTGTGTAAGGGTAAAGTAGGGGATTTTGCAAACAATGAAGGTTGTTGTTTGTCAGAATCAATCTTGGCAAGTTCAGCTTTCAACTGCCTAATTTTTGCTTCTTTTTTGTTGAATTCAGGACCCAATATCTATTTTAAATCATGGATCAGAGATTTGAGTCGAGTTGAGAGACTTGATTTTGCATGTCAAAATACATTTGTTCAAGCTAGGTTGTTATTCCGTCAACCTTTGTGTCATTTTGCTTGACTTGAGAAGCAACTTTCTCTATTTTTTCATCAAGAGATCTAAAAGCTGAGTTCTGAGCCCTGGCATTTTGAGATTGCCAGTTTAGGACAGCTTCAAAAGGCTTTGGTTCTTCAAGCTGGCCATTTGGTGTAACAGGGGAATGAACAAAAGGTTTGGTGGTTACTTTTGTCTGGGGATCAGTTTGTTTTTCTAGAGGAGGAAATTGCTCATGGTAGGAGCTTGATGAGAACATCATATAAGACTGGATGGGTTTTGAATGGAGTATAGATTGGCTTGCTTCATGTCTGCATGTTCTTTGTTTGTACTCCTTCTGTATTAGGAAGGCATCAGACTATCTGGATCATCCGGGGGCAGAGGAGGCTTTCTGTGGCACGGATCCAACTTGTGACTTTTCTTTTTACGTCGCCTGGGACGTCTATTAAAATCATCATCACCATCTTCTTCCTCTAAGCAAGGACAATCTGGATCACACATATGGGAACTTGGACCATCCCATAAAAAATGACCATTGATTTTATCTGGGTAAATCGGATAGCCATCTGAGGCAAATCCGTGGATGGGAAGATTTTCTTGTGCCGTAGATACAGCTATAATCATGGAGGAGTATGAAAAGGAATTTTTGGGTGTCGATTATTCAGAAGGTGGATGAGAGACTATGGGTGGTGTCTGGGAAGTAGATGGTGACTGAAAAATCAACTTTACCATTCCACTGCTCTTTTTTCAAAATGAGTATCAGATGTTTGGACCGGTTGTGAGTTTTGATGAAATTTTTCATAATTGGAAAGCCATTCCAAGGGCATTAGTTTAAGCAATTCTTGCTTTTGGTTCTGCCTGGGTATTTGGTTTAAGGTATTGGTAGATCAAGGGCATGGTTTGTAGCCGATACACCAACTGATGGTATAAGGTTGCCATTTTTTAAGAACATGTTTGTCCAGCACCTTGGATTTGAATCTGAACTTTTAGAGTAGTGGGGAGGTTTGGATCATCTAGTGAAAGGTTGAAATTTGGGTAAAAGGTCAAAAGAACATTTCCTGCATGTAGAGTGGTCAGGACTGTTCCTATGACAACATGCTGGTATTCCTTGAAACGGGTATCTAGTAAGGCTAATCTGGCAGTGACATGTAAGCCTTTTCTCCCATAAAGGGTGAGAATCAAATGAACTCCAAGATCGAGGTATGTGTATCCTTCCCTTTTCCATTGAGCAACAAGCTCAGGTGGAAATGGTGAAAATTTAGTAGCTAAATAGACAGTTCTATTGTAAGCAAATTCAACATGTGGCAAACATTCTTCCCAAGTTTTCAAGTTCTTTTGAATAATGGCATGCAACAAAGTGGATAGAGTTCTATTTACAACCTCAGTTTGTCCATTAGTTTGTGGATGACAGTAGTAGAAAACAAAAGTTTAGTACCCAACTTACCCCACAAAGTTTTCCGAAAGTGGCTCAAGAACTTAGCATCTCGATCTAAAACTATGCTCCTTGGTACTCCATGCAATTTGACTATTTCCTTGAAAAACAAATTAGCTATGTTTGTTGCATCATCGATTTTGTGACATGGAATGAAATGTGTCATCTTTGAAAACCTATCAATAGCAACAAAAACAGAATCCTTTCCCCTTTTTGACATAGGTAAACTCAAAACAAAGTCCATAGAAATATCAACCCAAGGTTCACTAGGTATGGGTAGAGGGTTATATAATCCATGGGGTAAAAGTCTAGACTTAGCATGTTTACAAGTGGTACACTTCTCACATATTCTTTCAATGTCACATTTCATATATGGCCAAAAGAAGTTTCTTTTAAAACATCTAAAGTCTTTGCAATGCCAAAATGTCCCATTAAACCTCCTAAACTTTTGATGCTTACAACTGAGCCTGAATTTCCCTAGTCGGACAACCACTACCAACCAATTGGGAAGCCAATCCGTGACTATTAAGCAGGATGAACCGTGGTTGGTACAATCGATCTCAAAACTACTACCACGCACAAGCAATTAACGCAAAGACAATTTATTGTCTCTAAATAAGAACCCATCATGCCTATGAACTTACCGAATGAAACTTTCTCAAAAGCGTTAAACACATTAGCAAAAACAGGATCATTAACATATAATTCTTTAATGTACTCAAATCCTAATAACTTTGCATTTAATGTAGAGATAAGTGCCACCACATTCTCCTTACCTTGTTTGTATTTGATCACATAAGGAAATGGCTCAATAAATTCAACCCATTAGGCATGTCTCTTATGCAACCTACCTTACCCTTTCAAATGCTTCAAGGACTCGTGATCAGTGTGTATAACAAACTCTTTAGGTAGAAGATAATGTTGTCAAGTTTCCAATGCTCTCACCAATGCATACATCTCTTTGTCATAGGTAGGATAATTTAGGGCTGCTCCACTCAATTTCTCACTAAAATAAGCAATTGGACGCCCTTAGCTCCAATACCTATACCTGAAGCATCACACTCAATTTCAAAAGTTTTAACAAGTAATGGTGCAGAAACCAGTTTCTCCTTAATTATATTAAATGCCCTATCTTGTTCACTACCCCACTTAAATCCCACATGTTTCTTCACAATTTCAGTTAATGGTGTAGCAAGGGTGCTAAAATCTTTCACAAATCTTCTATAAAAACTAGCCAAACCATGGAAACTTCTTACCTCACTTACACTTTTAGGTGTAAGCCACTCCTTAATAGCCTTTATCTTTTCTTCATCAACCTCAATTCCTTTAGCACTTACAACATAACCAAGAAAAACAATCTGATTTGTACACAAAGAACACTTCTTCAAATTAGCATACAACTTTTCCTTTCTTAAAATAGTCAATACACTTTGCATCACTAACATGATTCATTAACCTCATAAAAGTACTAGGTTCGTTAGATAACCCAAATGGCATCACTAACCACTCATATAAACCATATTTTGTTTTAAAGGCAGTTTTCCACTCATCTCCCTCTCTAATCCTAATTTGATGATATCCATTTTTAAGATCAAATTTACTAAACACACGAGAACTATGCAATTCATCAAGCATATCATCAAGTTTAGGAATAGGATGTCTATACTTTATAGTGATTTTATTGATTGCACGATAGTCAACGCACATTCTCCATGTTCCATCCTTTTTGGGCACTAGTAGAATTGGTACCACACATGGACTCATGCTCTCCCTCATATATCCCTTTACCAAGAGTTCTTCAACTTGCCTTTGAGGCTATACGGGTCTATTAGGAATGGTAACTCCAGGGACAAAGTCTATTTGATGCTCAAGTCCCCTAATAGGTGGCAAACCATTAGGCACTTCATTTGGAAACACATCATCAAAGTCCTGCAAAAGAGTCACAATAGCATTAGGTAAAGAAAAGTAAAGCTAATTAGTATGTAAACAAGCCTCTTTGCACAAAAGTACAATGATAGGTTGCCTCACTCTCTTTTGCAAACAAATTCACTTGCTGCCTGTCTTTTCTCTCAACAATATTTTTTCTATCTTTCCACTTGTTTTTCTCTCAATCTCTCTTTCTTTTATACTCTCTTTTTCTTTTTTTGTATCACTCTCTTTTTGTATTGACATTTGATCCTCATACACTTGCCTAAGTGTTAATGGTACAAGAGTGATTTGCTTTTTATTCATTACAAAAGAATATCTATTTAAGTAACCATTATGTGTCACACACCCATCATATTGACAAGGTCGCCCCAAAAGAATGTGTCCAGCATGCATGGGTACTACATCACATAGAACCTCATCCTTGTATCTCCCAATAGAGAATGAAACCAACACTTGTTTATTTACTTTAACTTCCCCACAATCATTCAACCATTGTAGCTTATATGGCCTAGGATGTTTCAAAGTTTTCAATGACTAGGAACAAATCTCCTCCTCATGATGGCCTTCATCTCCTCCCAAGTGTTTATAGGCCTTTCACGATTTCGTCTCCTACTCAAAACAAGTTGATCCATCCAAATAATAGCATAATCAGTAAATTCAACAACGACTAGTTTTACCTTTTTCTCCTCAGAGTAGTTGTGGCAATCAAATACTAGATCGACTTTTTTTTCCTACTCCAAATAAGCTTCCGGATAATTTTTACCTTGAAAAGAAGGAATTTTCAGTTTGATACTCCCCAAGTCACGATCTATACGTCTTGCCCCATGTCAACGGTGGCCTGATCATCAAAATTATCTAGGTCATCACCATCTACCATGGCAGCACGCCCTTGATTACCTCTTACATTATGAGCTATTAGTTGTTGCCCCCTTTGTAGATTGGCTATGGCAGTGTCTTGCCTCTCTAATTTGTCATGGATCTCTCCAAACATTAGATTCATGTGCTCAAATTGTTGTTGCATGGCTTTGAGCATGTTTGTGATGTGAAAAGGATGTTAGGAAAAAGACCTCACAACACTCCCTCACGTGTTTCACTCAATTTAATGTCACTTAACTCTTGTGTGTTTACACACAAATTGGCTTTTACCCTCTAATAATCTCACAATTTTTTTTTACCACACTTAATTCTCTCACAAAATCAAGAAAAACCTAGGTGGCACACCAAAGATGACAAACCAACACACTAAACAAAGAAAAGGAATTAAGAGAACACAAAGAACGACAAAAGAAATTGATGAAAAGAAAGCAAGGAAGCAAAGGAACACAATTGATATTTTGTGTAAACAATGTCAAGGAAAATGAATAACTAAAAGTCAATTTGATGAAAGTAGGAATATTTGATTCCTTTTGCAATCTTTTTTTTTGGTACTTTTTTTTATAATAAAAATAAATAAGACATTCAAACCTGATTAGAAACTAGCTCTGATACCAGCGAATCCTACAATGAAACAGTTTATAGTATCTTTCTAATCACACAGAGAAAAAATCTTCACAAATATGGCATCTACTTTAAGCACTTCAACTTCATCCCAAATTACCTCTGATCAATCTGCTGTATCTATTTCTTCTACTCTTTCACTTCCTAAAACTTGCACTAAACATGTGGCCTCCAAAATTGAAAATCTTGTAGAATATTCGTATGTCCCAGATTCAGCCCAAGTTAGTGAATCTTCCATGCCCTTAATCAGTCCATACCAACTCTATAGACGTGGAAACACTTTTACCTGTAGTATCAGGACTCTAATCTCTACAAAAAGGCCTACTCCAAAAGGGTATGTCCAATCTTCCCATCTTGATCAATGTGCTCTCCAAGCCACACAAGCAGAACAATATGTTATGCTTGAAATTCCCATAGATTTAATAGCCCAATGGCAAAGAAAAGGATACACCCATCTTCATCTTGGTGGTGTACGCCTAATCTTAACTCTCCATGGCCGAAAAGGTCTTCCTATTACAGCCAAACTAGCCTTGCTTGATACAAGATTCAAAGAGTACCAACATGTTGTAATTGATACTGTATTGACCACTCTTCATGCTGCCAGTGCTCTCGTTACCTTCTACCCAAATTTCAATTTGTCTTTACAATACCAAAACCTACCCACTGCTTTCAAAGTTCAAATCCAGCTTCAAGGAGCTAAACAAGCCGTTACGGCAAAAATGGCCACTCTCTATCATCAGCTAGTGTATAAGTTACAGAATCATGCACTAGATTTTCCAAGCCCCCAAACTTCTTCAGACACTCTTATGATTCTTGCAGATACAGAGACTATTCCCAGAATAGTCCAGATCCCTAGACAGATCCCAAAGCCAAAGCTTATCAAATTAATGCCAATGGAATGGCTTTCAAATTATGAGAAATTCCATCAAAATTCCCAGCCAATCCACACCTCTGAAGCTTTCTTTGAAAAAAGAGATGACGGTACAATAAAAATGATTTTCTAGCCACCATCTGAGCCACCTGCTCCAAGGACCTCTTTTTCATACACATCCATGATTATCGCAGTATCTACTGCTCAAGAAAACATTCCCATTCATAGTTTTTCCTCAAAAGACTATCCCATCTATCCTAATAAATTATATGGACATTTCTTATGGGATGTTCCTGGTTCTCATATGTGTAATCCTGATTGTCCATGTATTGAAGCGCTTTGAGAATGATTTTAGGATTGGTATCAGATCCAGTTTTTCTCAAAACGCAAAATGATTTTGGTATAATTCTTTTTGAAACATTCCTTATTCTGATTTAAGTTTGCTTCATCTCCAGAGAACTTAAGAGCTTTATAATCATGGCATCTTCTTCACAAAATCCAGTTCAATTATCTTCATCTATGTCCCTTCCAAAAATTGTTACTAAGCATACTACGTCTAAAATAGAGAGTCTTGTTGAGTATTCCTATATTCTAGATTCTGCCCAAGTAAATGAGTCTTCTCTTCCTCTTGTCAATCCTTACCAATTGTATCAACGTCCTTCTCGTTTTACTCGATCCATCCGTTCTCTTATTAGTACTTCTCACTCTACTCCTAAAGAGTACATACAGTCTTCATCTCTTGACCAGTGTTCCTTACAATCTAATTCTGTTGAGCAGTATGTCACTTTAGAAATTTTCCCTGAGATCATTACTCACTGGAAACAGCAAAGATACACTCACTTTCACCTCGGTGGTGTCCGCCTTATTCTCACCCTCCATGGGCGAAAAGGCCTTCCTGTCACAGCCCATATTGCACTCCTTGACACCCGATTCAAACAATATGAGCAAGCTACCATTGGTACTGTCCTCACTACTCTGCATGTTGGCAGTGTTGTTCTCATTGTCGATCCTAACTTCAATCTTTCCCTTGATGACCCCAATCTTTCCACTTTCTTAAAGATCCAAGTTCAGATCCAAGGAGCTGAACAAGTCTCCAGTGCAAAGATTGCTACAATCCATCACCAGTTGGTTTATTGACTTCAGAACCACTCTCTTATCCTTCCCACACCTCTAGATTTCAGTTCGGACACACTCATGATCCTTGTTGAATCTCCAGACATCCCCACAATTATCCAGATCCCACGACAGATCCCTCGGGCGGATCTTCTCATGCCTCTTTAGTGGATAACTAACTATGAGCATTTCCATCAAAATACCACTCCTGTTCAAACCTCTGAACCCATGTATGAGAAAAGACCTGATGGCTCTGTTCGCCTTCAGTTCAAACGTCCTCCTTCTGCTCCTGCAGAACCTCCCCGCTTATCCTTTAGCTGTTCAATGGCTCAACCTGTTGACATCATCCCAGAAATCCTTCCTTCTGGTAAGTCGTTACCCATTATGTCCTTCACCTCTCAAGGTATTCCTGTCTACCCAGACAAAATCGATGGCCATTTTTTATGGGATATTCCCGACTCTGGCCGATGTGATCCCGGCTGTCCATGTAATGATGATGATGAGGATTATTATTCTTCGAGAGAGAAAAAGAAGAAAATGATCTATCCTCCCTGCAAGCTATATCTGCCCGAAGATGATGATGAACCAGATTATCCACCTCCTTTGCCAATCTACAACAAAAGACTTCAGTGGATCCAGACACATCAGCCCAGATCATGCAAACCAGTCCGTTCCTCCGCCGGTCTTCTGCCTACACCTCCTATGGTGTCCTGCATGATGTTCTCATCAGCTTCTGCCTCAGCTTCAGATTATAGCTCTGAGTACCCGCCCCTTGAGAAACGCTCGGACCAAAAGTACCAGGTCTGGAGCAAACCATTTGTTAACTCTCCTATTTCCTCCAGTGAACATCTTGAAGAACCCAAGCCTTTTGAAGCAGTCCTTAACTGGCAAACTCAGAATGCCAGAGTCCAGAATGCTTCTCTCACTTCCTTGCACTCGAAAGTTGATCAGATTGCCAACCGATCCTCTACTGTCGAAACAAGGGTTACTTCCCTCTCAGACCAGTTGACCAATTTGTACAATAGTCTTCATGCTAAGGTTGCACAGCTTGACCGTGACCTTCAAGCCATGATTGCCCGTGGTGATAATTCTTATGAATTCACTCGGAAAGAGCAAGAAATCTGACAACTTCAAGCTGAAATTGCCAGAATTGATGCTGACAACCAACGGTGTCAAGCAGTTCACACTGCTCCACCATCCTATTTTCCCACAGAACCATATCACCCTCTCGGGTCCTTTTTCCCTACTACTCCAAAGGATTATACTCCAGAGAGAGTCTTTCCCATGACCTACCACTTGAATCCTCAACCTGCAAAACCTAAACCTCGACCTCCCCGACGACCTGTTCCACCTCCTGCAGTGTCCATCCCTCCTCCAGTTCGTCCCATGTATTCAGACGCTTTCCAAAAACCCCTTCATATACATGAACTAGTATTTCCTGACCATCCATCTCCCTCAGCCTTACCTCCATTTACAGAATCTCCTTCTAAAACCAAACAAAAGAAGCCCTCTGAGACTTACCTTATCACTGAACCAGAACTTGACCAGCATGATAGCTCTTCAGAAGAATCCAGTCCTTCTGACTCCGTCAAAACCTTTGACTCTAATACTGAGACTTCTGAGCCCAATAGTGTCAGTTCAGATAATTCCCAACAGCACTTGGCAGATATTTCCCGTCTCCTTATGGCGGACCGTGCTGAGTCTTCCACTACTGATCCCCCTCCTCGGGAGCCTGGCCAACCCTATGTTGACATTCCTTCCGATATTGACAAAGAACTTGAAGGAAACAACTCTAACCCTCCTCCAAGAGCTCCATCTAAAGTTGCCTCTAGCAATAGACCATGGTTTACCTTTGATGATCTTCCACCGGCTCGGTGGCGTGAACGTCTCCAGGAACTCTCTGCCTGGTTAGATTTACAGATGGTTAAGCCTGATGCAGAGCTCTCTGCAGTTCTAAAACAATTTGTCTCCTAGTTTACTGGATCACTCTGTGATTGGTTTGACAGTCTCGGACAATACAGACAATTGCAGTATCTCCAGAATCCTACTGTCTCTGCTGCTCTCATGGACATTCATTCCCAGTTTCTTGGAGAACCTGCAGCTATCTTTGCCACTGCCCGCAAAGAATATTTACAAATGAGATATTGTTCTATGCAGCGATCTGACCTGCATTACCATTTCAAGCGCATGTCTGTCATATTCTATAAAATTGGTGGTATTAACGACCACACCCTCAAGCATGTCTTCTTGTCTTCTTTGCCTGAAGAATTACAACCTGAAATCCGTCGCCAGATTGCTAATGCCTAGCTTGACATCAACAATCTTTCTCTTGGCCGTATCTTTCAGCTAGCTTTAGTCTCTCTTGATTACCTCTGTGATCAGAAGAAATTCTTCCGAAACCTCATGAAAGACAAAGAAGGTTTCCGAACCGCCTGCAAGAAACCTTATTTGGAAATCAAGTGCAAAGACTCTAAGACTTGTACTTGTCCCTCCAAGAAGGCACACCATAAAGTCAGATTTCACAAAAGATCTTCTAGATCTTCACAGTCCCGCCCATTCCCTAGGCACAAAAAGATTCGGTATTTCCAAAGACGAGAACCTTCTAAGATTCTTGACAGACAAAGAAAAAAGAGCAGATGCTTCATTTGCAAGAAGCTCGGACACTTTGCCAAAGATTGCTCTAAGAACCCTAAGCGGTCTCAACGCTTAGTTCAACAGCTTCAGTCCTTACATTAGTTTTCTCCTACTACTGACCAAATTGAGTTCTTATACTCTGAACAAGAAAGTCCTGACCAGGATACAGTTTTTGCCCTTGGCACTTCTGATTCAGATTCAGATTCAGCTTCATCTACTGAACTAGAAGACTATTCCTCTGTCTTCCACATCTAGTCAATACCCTCTTCTTCTACTCAATTGTCAGTTCAACCCATTCCTTCAGTCAAAATCTAAATCATGTTATCCAAATATAGTCGGCCTATTCCTGCTATTGCCTTTATAGATACTGGCGCTCAGTGCAGTATTTTAAACCCTGCTATTTTGCCGCCTGAAGCTTGGATTTCAAATGAAAATCATTTCCGCGCTACTAGTGGAAATTTTTTTTCTACAAAGCTCCGCACCAAGTCTAGAATTGGAATTCAGCTGTTCCCAAAGCTCACAGTTTGGACCCATGTTATTGGGTCTAGGCTACCTGATAAAGATCTTCTTAGGTTTGATATTCTATTTCAAGCCCAAAAAATTCAAATCTCCCTACTGGTCTCAGATTCTAGTCCATGTTCCAACCATACACAGACCAGCTCAAGCTCTATCATTTGGCCCAGTCTCCTCCTGATTATCAGTCTATTTCGGCCCAGTTACTAAGGTTTTGTCCTCCAAACCATATGGCCTTTGACCATCCCAGTCCTCTGTGGAAAAATCCAGCCCATTTCATTAAGCTTCCTTTTAAGCTTAATGAAGACCTCAATCCTACCAAAGCAACCCATCAGGGTCTGCCTCCTTCTGAGCTTAAGTTAGCCCAAACAGAATGTACAGAGTTACTCGCCCAAGGCCTCATTGAGCCCACAACTTCTCCGTGGGCCTGCCAAGCCTTTTCTGTTAATAAACGTTCTGAAACGTTATGGGGTAAAAAGCGTCTTGTCATTGATTATCAGCCTTTAAACTAGTTTTTACAGGATAATAAATTTCCTTTACCTCGGAAAAATTCCATCTTTACCTACCTCCAAAATGCCAGAATATTTTCTAAGTTTGATTTAAAGTCTGGGTTTTGGCAGCTGGGTATTGACCCTGCTGAACGTTATAAAACTGCATTCTGTATTCCCAATGCCCATTACCAATGGACCGTTCTTCCCTTAGGTCTCAAAATAGCACCATCCATTTTCCAAAAAGCCATGACCCAAATCTTCCAGCCCATCTTACACCATACCCTTGTTTATATTGACGATTTTCTTATGTTTTCAGGTACTCCAGAAGAGCATCAAGTTTTACTTCAACAGTTTCATGATATCGTAGATCAATACGGTATTATGCTTTCAGACAAAAAGAGTACAATTGCCACAGATACCGTAGAATATCTCGGTATGCAGATAAAGAATAGATTCGATCAGCCTGGACCCCACATTGCACAAGAATTGCTCCACTTTCCAGATAAGGATTTCACAAAAAAGCAAGTCCAGCAGTTCCTTGGCATCGTCAACTACATCCGTGACTTCCTACCTCATGTGGACCAGCAGACAAGTGTACTATCTGCTTTACTAAAAAAGAATCCTATCTCTTGGGATCCCGTCACACTACAGCTGTCCAGCAGCTAAAGCAAATAGCCCAGAATCCACCCAGACTCAAGATCATGACAGATGGCAAACGCATCCTACAGACTGATGCTTCAGATACATCGTGGGGAGCCCTGTTGCTTGAACAGATTGACAAAAAAGAATATCTGATCGGATATGCTAGTGGACATTTCAGTCCAGCCCAGCAGCACTATCACACGATTTACAAGGAGCTCCTTGCCGTCCAAAACGGCCTCAAAAAGTTTGAATACCATCTTCTTGGCCATAGATTCCTGATCAGATTGGATAATTCCTCTTTCCCTAAAGTCTTACAGTTTAAAGGTAAAACAATTCCCAACAGCCAGTTACTTCGGTTACAGGAATGGTTTTCCTGATATGAATTTGATGTTGAACATATAAAAGGACAAAAGAACCTCATTCCAGATTTCCTATCACGCATTCAGAAACCTGCCTGTTTAATCTTCTACACTTCCCCAATCTTCCCGATCTTCATGGCTACTAGATCTACTGCTACCTCTCTACCTTCTAAGGCTCTCACCCAAAAGACCTTCCCAAGGCCTGTACAAACTTTTCCTTCCCTTTACCGCCTTCAGGAGTTTGCTAAACAATTTCTTTTTCGCTACTACATGAAAGCTTTCTTCCTTGAAGAAAACCCTCACAACCAGTTCCTCACTTTTCATCCCGAGAATCTCTTCCTTACAGGATTCTTCATCCCCTCTGTCAGGGATATCAGTGAAGATGAACTCTGGTATTTCTGGTGCTTAACTGTACTCCATGCAACTCAGTTAATCATCCCCTTAGCCTACACAGTCAACACCCTCAATAATCCTTCCAAGGCTACTTCTCTGTTATGGACTCTGTTAGAGTGGTTCTCTCCTATTCCTCAATGGAGATCCCAACTCCAGCAGCTTAGTCACAACCATCATCTACTTCAGGAGTTTGCTAAACAATTTCTTTTCCGCTACTACATGAAAGCTTTCTTCCTTGAAGAAAACCCTCACAACCAGTTCCTCACTTTTCATCCCGAGAATCTCTTCCTTACAGGATTCTTCATCCCCTCTGTCAGGGATATCAGTGAAGATGAACTCTGGTATTTCTGGTGCTTAACTGTACTCCATGCAACTCAGTTAATCATCCCCTTAGCCTACACAGTCAACACCCTCAATAATCCTTCCAAGGTTACTTCTCTATTATGGACTCTGTTAGAGTGGTTCTCTCCTATTCCTCAATGGAGATCCCAACTTCAGCAGCTTAGTCACAACCATCGTCTTTCCACCATCCCCTCTCATGAAGCTGAAAAATTCACATCAGTGTTCATAGTCCACCGACCATATTTCCGTCACCCAGAAACAGCCGCCTTCTTTGCTCAACCACAAATCAGCCACTACCACAGAACCCCTCATCCCAGCACACTGGATCAAGATCCCATGTTCAAAAAGGCCCTCATGAATCATCTCCTGTCCTTAAATCATGTTCCTCCACTACCACAAGACATCATCTCCAGTTCTATTGGACCTCGTCATGAAATGTTCATGGTACCTAATCCTTCTGGTTCCAGCAAAGGTATCATTATCAAAGAAGAACGTCCAAATACTCCTCCACAGATTTACTACTAGGATTCCCAGGATCCTGAGGATGATTTTTTACCGCTCAGTCAACTCCTCCAAGAATACCAGACTCCACCTCAGCAAGAACAAGGCCAGTCATCAAGAGTTATTTCGCAATCTGAGCCTCTTATCACTCATCCGCCATCCCACTACAGACCTCTCTGCATTCCCGGGATTATCCATGCAAAAGGATGTCCTCAGTATGATGGCCCTACTTATCTAGAACAGTGCACCCTGTTCTGTAAACCTCATGGAGCCAACTGTCACAAAAGTTGCGTCAACTATCGTAGATTTGAATCTAGCTCCAGCTCAGATGATTACGGGATGAATCTATCCTCTCCGTAATTTCCGCCGCATGTCTTTATCCTGCTTTTGGCTTTGTCATGTTTTACTTTTATGTCTTGTCTTTATATGTAAAAGATAAAGTTAGGGGTTCCTGTCCCTACTTTACTTTATTAAAGTAGCTTTTGCTTTTATGTCTTGTCTTTTTATGTAAAAGATAAAGTTAGGGGGTCCTATCCCTACTTTACTTTATTAAAGTTTGAATAGTTGTTTGCTTTATGAAAAGATGAGGGTCCTGTCTCACTTTTCTAAGTTTGACTTTATCTCATTGTAATCCCTATATAAGGGAGCCTCCTCTTAGTTCTTCACTAAGTTGGAAGTTGGATTCTAAGAAATATATAGCGTGTTCTCTTATCCATGTCTCTCTAAACTCCTCTTTCTTAAGTTCAATGGAGCTCTGAAATAGATAAGAAAGGGAATAAGGAAATTTAAAAAAATGAATTTGTTCAAAACCAAGTTAGTATGTTCTACACTTACCTTTGTATAAAGGATCCTGTGTATCAGAACACTTGAGACGATCTTTAGTTGTTTTCTTATCTGGTTTGGTACCCGTTTTAAGCTAAGGAGAGCTGTTTTAGGGTTGTATAACCTAGCATAGAAAACTAGTTTTAAAAAACTAGTTTTGCGTTCTGAGAAGAATCAGACGATGATGATGCAATCTGTTACCAAAGACGTCGATCATGACGTAAAAAGAAGTTTGTTCTTCTGTCTCCATGCAAGACTCAATCTCTTTTTCCTCCAAATGACCCAGAAGCCAAAACTAAAACCTCATTTCCTCCGTATAACACCACACCCCAGAAACATAAGCCAATACAAACATGTCATTAGCAAGCAAGTTTCATTTCTGCTCCTCAATCGCTTTCTTGTATGATGTTCTCATCCGCATCAGTATCATATCAAGAACAATTCCCCTCCTTAGAAAAAAGGACAAATCCTCAAACAAAAGTCACTACAAGACCTTTTATTCCATCACCAGTAACCCCAATGGTCATACCAAAACCTAGACCTTTTAAGGCAGTCCTCAACTGGCAGTCTGAGAATGCAAGAGTCCAAAACAGCGTGTTGCAACGACTTGATGCTAAAGTTGATTCAGTAGCATCTCAGGTCCACAGTATTGATGGCAAGTTTGATTCAATTGCTGCTCAATGCCCGTGTCTCTCAACTGGACTTGAATCTTCATTAGATGATAAGAAACAGATATTGGGGTCCCAAGTTTGACCAAAAAGAAGCTGAGATTCGAAACCTTAAAGCTGAGTTAGAACGAATAGATGCAGAGAAACAATAACCCTCTTTGTTTTCTCCATCCCCCTCTTTACCATTACCAACACCATCTTTTGGGTCATACCAATCCTTCTACTCTCTAACGATGTATGCTCATTCGGTAGATTATAAAAAATTCTTTGGAATGACACATACCCTAATCCAAAACATACTTACCCAATCTCTACCAAAACCATGAAGATCTTCCACTTCATCCCAACCTAAAACAACATCACGTATACCACCTACAACTACACAACCCTCATAAATACCCACTTCTTCACAACCCATATCAGAACTTCCTGTTCCTCCACTATTTATGCCCAATATTCTTCTTAACAGTTAACAAAATCAGTGGCAACCTCTCACGATGCTTTGGACTCTGACACTTCAGAATATGATCAAACAAAATCAGTTTCTAGTTCTGACTCAGAATCAGAATATCCTGATGTCTCTAAACTATTGATGGCTTAACCTACTGATGAACCATCTTTTTCATCTCCTCCCCCAGAGACTCCAATTGTTGATGAGTCAGTAGCTGACACCGAACCACCTACCCTTTCTCCTGATCCTACACCAAGACCTACCACTGGTCCATGGTTCACATTTGATGATATTTCAAAATCAAAATGGGCAGACAAATTCCAGGATTTCTCAGCTTAGATTGATGTCTAAATGATTAGACCCGGTCCAAACACTCAATCAGTCCTCCGAGAATTCATGCCAAAACTATCGGATCTTTGCGTGACTAGTTTGAAAGTCTTGGCCAGTATCGCCAATTACAATTTTCCCAAATCCCTAACACTCCTACTGCTTTGGGACTCATCTATGAGCAATACCTAGGTGAACCATCTACAGCCCAAGAATTGGCAAGAAGAGAGTTCCATCAAATAAAGTGTTGCTCTTTACAACAGAAAGATTTGAATTTTCATTACAAAAGGATTTCCAGTCTTTATTACAAGCTCAATGGCTTCAATGATCCCACACTTAGACATGTTTTTGTAACAACTTAAAGTGCACAATATGGAGGTACCCAATTTATCTCTTGGAAAGATTTATCAATTTACCATAGGTTGTCTTTGTTGAGTGTTAGAAAATGTATATTAATGAAGGAGAAAATCGTCATTTTACACTATAAGTTTTACTAACACCTTTACTTTTATGAATTTAACCTTCTTTTGATTTAATTCCATGCGTTTTATTTTAATTATTTTATGTATTTTAGGGGCATTATAGTCATTTCATAATAAAGGAGAGATCAGACGGCAAAACGGACATCACTTTTGAACTCAGGACGGTCGAAAACCTTAGGAGGAGCATAAAAGGAAAAATTACACTATTCACATGTACGGTACTATTCACGTGTACAATACTGTATATGTTACTGTTCACGACACTGTTCACATAGACGGATGATGACGTGGCATTGACCGATGATGTGGCATTGACTGATGAGGTGTCACGATCCTGTTGGGCTAAAATTCTTATGTACTGTTGATGGTGACGTGGCAGCATATCAGTGGATGAAAAATCTCGCGTACGGTACATGCATCACACAGGATTATTGTCAACCAAACCGCGTTACTGTTCATCCGGGTCAAACCG
>MKYO02000226.1:34221-58234 GCA_002013955.2 Citrus medica
CTTAGAGCGTGGTTCATGAGGTGTGGATTCCCCCCTCATGATTTAATTGGTATTAATAAGGAATATTTAGCCCATGATGCATGTTGATACGGATCCAGATACCCAAGCACGTCATTTCAATAGATTTCTTTTCAATTTATTCTCGTCATTTCAATTCCAATTTCAGAATTTATTCTCGCCATTTTAATTTAAGTTTTAGCATATTTCAAATCATTTCCACCACAAATCCAACCATCCATTTACAAAATTAATTTTACACACAATTAAAATCAACCTCCTCGTGGGATCGACACTCGTCACCATTGATCTATACTACAATAGATTCGTGCGCTTGCGAGTTCATTAAAATTTGCACAACAATCTTGAGAAACTCTGTGAGCAGAAATAATTCTTCAAAGATCTCATGAAGGATAAACCACCTTGAAGAGTGCATGCAAAAAAACATATCTTGAGATCAAGTGCAAAGATGACAAGCATTGCACATGTTTCCCAAAGAAAAAGTCCCTTTTCCACAAGTACCTAACAAAACCCAGACACAAGTCTTCCAAACACAAAAAACCATATAGGTTTTTCAAAAGAAAAGACCCAGCTCGAACCCACAGAACCAAAGGCAGTTGATGCTTCATTTGCAAGAAAAAAAGGCCATTTTGCAAAAACTTGTCCTAACCGACCAACCAAAGTTGTGTGCCTTACAAAGCATAATGACTATGATTTCTGATAATGAGGAAATTGAGTCTCTTTTTACAAAGCATGATGACTATGATGATTTCACTGCTTTTGCATTCGATGATTCAAGTGAGTCTCCAGACTCTGATAATATGCCCATCATACACATAGTCCAACAACTCTCTGTTTCCTAACAGGCACCCATACCTTCAGTTAAGCTTCACCTGCAGCCTTCCAAATTTGAGAAACCAATCTCTCTTATTGGTTTCATTGATATAGGTGCTCAGAGAAGCATGTTAAATCCTTCCATACTTCCTTACCACTGCTGGAAAAACCATATTGAATATTTCAGAGCTGCAAATGGCTAGTTGTTCCAAACCAAACTTCTTACCAAAAAGCCAGTTGGAATTCAGTTCTTTTGCAATTATGTCCTTTGGGTAAACATTGTCGGTTCGGATTTACTTGACAAATATCTTCTCATAGGATTTGATGCTCTTCATCTCATAAAAAAACTTCAAATCACTACATCTAGAATCAGATTTAAGCAAATATTCCAACCATATACAGATGTCTTATGTCTGTTTGCTTTATTTGATATACCTCCTTCCTACACTTCCATCAAAAACCAACTTCTCCCCTTTTGTCCAGAAAGTCATAATCTATTCTCCCATTCCAGACCGTTATGGAAAAATCAAGACTTTTTCATTAAGCTTCCATTTAAGCTTAACGAAGATATCAACCCAACAAAAGCAATTCATCCGGGAATGACACCCTCTTATCTCAAATTAGCACAGACGAAATGTTCTCAACTCCTAGCCCAAGGTCTCATTGAACCAGCCCATTCTGATTGGGCCTGTCAAGCTTTTTATATTGAGAAAAGGTCAAAACTTCTTCTAAGGATGACAAATTCCCATTACCCAAGATCAGAACCCTTTTTGTGATGCAATGATGACATATTCGTGTGATGCAAAAGTATTTTCCAAATTCAATCTCAAAGCCGGATTTTACAACTTGGGATCCATCCATCTGATCGTCACAAAACAACATTCTGTATCCCAAATGCTCACTACCAATGGACCGTAATGCTCACTACCAATGCACCCTCTTTGTTCCAAAAGACAATGATCAAAATATTTGAACCCATTCTACAACATGGCCTGATCTACATTAATGACATTTTACTATTCTCAAAAGATCATGATTCACATCAAAAACTGCTTTGTGAATTCCTGTCCATAGTAGATAAGCATGGCATTATGCTTTCTGCTAAGAAAAGTATCATTGGCCAGCCCTTAGTTGAATTTCTCGGGATGATTCTGAAAGATGGAAACTTCTAACCTAGACCACACATTGCCCAAGAACTTCTCCATTTTCCAGATCAAGATCTGTCTCATAAACAAATTCAACAATTTCTTAGATTTGTGAATTATCTCAAAGACTTCATTCCACATGTTGCTAGCCACACAAGCCACTTGTCAATAATGCTGAAACAATCAGTCCCCCCTTGGGGTCCCATCCAGACTAAAGCAGTCCAAGAACTCAAGCAACTCTGCCAACAACCAGTTCCATTACAGACAGACAAAAGTGATAATTACTGGGGAGCAATCCTTTTGGAAAGATTAGATGCCAGTGGTCAGTTCAAAGAATCGAAAAAACATTACCACGTCATCTACAAAGGAGCCTTAGCCGTGAAATATGGAATTCAAAAATTTGAGTTTCATTTAGTTGGCCATAACATTTTGGTCAGATTAGATATGATGCGAATCCCACAATGAAACTTTCAAACCGACACTTAATTTGTAGTTTCAACTTTCCAAGAAAGTTCTAAACAAATTTAAGACAAACAAAACCTTGACCCAATGCTTAAGAAAACATGAACCAAAGGTATAGAGAATGATATTGACACCACACTCAATAAATAGATGAGAAGGTGAGTGATAAGTCTAAATTTGGAACGCCACAAGAATGCAAATTCTTGATAAGTTCACTAGTTCTCAAAAGAACCAAAGAAAGAATAATCTTTCAAATTCAAATAACATTAATCTCTAATTTCTCTTACATAGCAAGGTTGTTGAGTTGAAATAGGCTAAAAGAAACCCAAGATCCTAAAAATACAAATGGAAACATTGGAACAACCCTCCAAGTAGGTTTGTCAAAGGATGCTTCAAAAGTCTTCACCAACCCACTATAATTAATGCTATCTTTGACAAACTCAATGCTAGCCTACTATAATTAATGCTATTACTGAAAAACTTAATGTTAGCCCACCATCATTGATGGTAGACTTACCTTACACATTGAAAAACTTGAAACAAAACAAACAAATGAAGTTGAAAAACAAAGAAGTCGTTGAAAATCCCAAGTCTGAAAAAGCTGTAATGAATTGGTCATAACTCCTTCTTGAAAACTCCAAATCCAGTTCTGTAAATTTTATTGGAAAGCTAACTTAATTAGCTTTCCAATGATATATAGCTTGCACATTACTTCTGGCTCAATCAATACAGTTGTTTTTCCGAATTTGACCTTTTTGTATTTGATACAAATTGTGTATTTGGCTGCCCAATAACTTGAATAATGCCCACAATGCCTTGTCTTCTCTTCAAGCCCAATTCATGATGTCTTGCATCTTGAATTGCATTTTCAATCCATATTTTCTCAATTAATCTATTTAAAGTAGCTTGCATCTTTTTGGCTTTAACTCTTGTAACTGGGCCTTTATGAATGTGCAAAGGATCACTTGAAGTTTTAATGGTATTCCCCTGATGGTTCTCATCAAGATAACTCATCTTTTCCTAAGATTCTAGACTACAAGAACAAGACACTACCAGACAAACAGTTGCTCCGTCTCAAAAATTGGTTTACCAGGTATGACTTCACAGTCCAGCATATAAAAGGAGACAAGAACCTGATCCCTGACCTTCTATCCAGACCTCCTCCTAAAACAACTTCTAGTTCCTCATCCATTTTTGTCATGTCTCTATTAACCATTCCTGTCATAGTAATGGCACCATCCTTACTCTTCATAGCCCTTACCAAAAAAATCCTTTCCATTCAATATAACATTTTCCTCACCACACCAGATTCAAGACTTTGCAACCAAATTTCTTTTCCGATATTTCATGAACATCCATCAGTAAAACCCCTACAATTTCCCAAGTTTCAACCCAGATCATGCCTTACCATTGATCCATCTGTTCCTATCATAGAAGATGAACTGTGGTATCTTTGGTGTCTCACTGTCCTCTATGCCACAAAAATTATCTTCGTCATCTCCTTGACCCTTCCCAAGCCTCCTCCCTCATTTGGACACTTTTTGAATGGCTTTCACCACTTTCTTGGTGGCGTAAACAACTTCAGTCAATTTGTTATAAAAATCATCTTCCATCGACCTTATTTCCAACATCCTGTGACAAAATTATTTTGGACTCAGGATCATGCTTATGAATGGATAACTGTCCCACATAGATCCAGAATTGGTTAACTATTTAAGATCCTTTCTTCTTGAGCTTGCAACAATATAGTGCACAGATATACCTCTCTTGGACCAAAACACGAGATTCTCCACATACCAACCCATACCACAACCAACACTCCTCCAGCAATAGGTATTCTCATCAAAGAAGAAAAACCTGACTACACTGATGTCTTGTTTCAAGATTCCCAAGACCCTTGGGAAGATTTTACTTCTCTCCTCCAGACATTTGGTGAGTCGTCACAATCAAATCCTTCCCAAATGACGCCAACTCAACCACAAGAAACACCGTCTCCTTCAGAACCCTCCAAAACTGACATTGAAAAGAGTCTTTTGCATAAATTGATAGCGATGTTGACAATTTGTCGCCATCACACAGCTTTTGATGCAGCAGCCCATGTGTCTCCCGTGTGTTCCTTATCTTGTAAATATCAGCTTTGGATGATTTGCTTTGCCTTACGTAAAAGTATTAGTCGGTGTGCTTTACTTTCTAAAAAGGTGTGTTTTACTTTCTAAAAAGGTGTGCTTTACTTTCTAAAAGCATGTGCTCATTTGTCGATTATAATTATTCAAGGGATCCTGTCCTTGATGATTTTGTCATTTATAATCATTCAAGGGGTCCTGTCCTTGATGATTTTCTATATAAGACACCTTATGTTTCAGTTGTAACCGAGAAGGGTTTTATGAAATAAAAATTTCCTTGTAAGATATTATATTACGACCTTCTAAGTTTCTTCCAAGTTTTCTCTGTTAAGTTAGAAGAACTATAGACTTCAATAATCGTTCATCTCTATCTATAACAAGTATGCTCTACACTCGCCTCTCTGAAGGATCTTGTGCATTAGAAAATTCTTTTTAAAGCCCAGTTCCAGATAACTTAACATAGTTCACTCTTTTCCCCAGTGCCATGGTGGTATTCATGTTTGAGTGGTAAGTGTGCGATAGTCGTCCCTACTAGTCACCTAGCCGAATTTGTTTATAAGTATATCGACTGGAAACCCGAGCATGCAGACTATTGGTCCAAAGGACAACTCTGTTGTCATTGCTCTGGTATAATAACGCCATGTACTTAACAGTCTGCATACTAAGTACGTGGTGTTGTTATACCAGAGCAATGACAACAGACTTGTCCTTTGGACCAATAGTCCCAATGCTTAAGAAAACATGAACCAAAGGTATAGAGAATGATATTGACACCACACTCAATAAATAGATGAGAAGGTGAGTGATAAGTCTAAATTTGGAACGCCACAAGAATGCAAATTCTTGATAAGTTCACTAGTTCTCAAAAGAACCAAAGAAAGAATAATCTTTCAAATTCAAATAACATTAATCTCTAATTTCTCTTACATAGCAAGGTTGTTGAGTTGAAATAGGCTAAAAGAAACCCAAGATCTTAAAAATACAAATGGAAACATTGGAACAGGGTATTTCAAAAGTTTTCACCAACCCACCATTATTAATGCTAGTCATTGACAAACTTAATGCTAGCCTATCATAATTAATGATATCATTGACAAATTTAATGCTAACTCACCATCATTTACCACATTGAAAAACTTGAAACAAAACAAATAAATGAAGTTGAATAAACAAAGGTGTCGTTGGAATTCCCAAGTCTGAACAAGCTGTAATAAATTGGTCATAACTCCTTCTAGACAACTCCAAATCCAGCTCTGTAAAATGCATTGGAAAGCTAACTTAATTATATTTCCAACAGTTTGGGCTCAATCAATACCAATTTTATTCTGAATTTTCCCTTTCTGCATTGGATCCAAATTATGTATTTGGCTGCCCAATAGCTTGAATAATGCCAACAATGCCTTGTCTTCTCTCCAAGCCCAATTCATGATGCCTTGCATCTTAAATTGCATTTTTAGTCCACATGTAATTGAGCCTCCATGAATGTGTAAAGGATCACTTGAAGCTTTAATGGTATTCCCTTGATGGTTCTCATCAGATCCTAAAGTAAAAAAGAAAGAAAACTTTTTGTTGATCCCAAAGTAAAAAGAAAATAAAAGATATTGCTTCCAAAACAGATTAGGAAACAATGATCGTGCTTGATTTTCTTCTTAATTTGATAAGCTTTTGTTTGTTCTCTGTGCATGTCGCTCCAAATCAGATTCAGAAATGTGAAAAACATTGACAAAGCATTGACCTACTTGATTATTCAATTTGGGCAGACTAGTGTCTTGAACAAGGCATAAATTTGGATGTGCTCAATTAATGCATTTAATGGTTTGGTTCTTGTCCTTATCATTAGACCTCTACAGATGCTTAATGGATCTTGTGAAGCTTTAGCAACCTGGTTCTCATCAACTACCTAAATCATGGGTCTTTGAAAGGCCGACCAAGCCAAAAAAGAAAATACAAATCTACAATAAATAATTGAAAATGATGATGGATATACTATAGTTGAACTTCACTCCATCTAGATCAATTTAGATTTCAATAGTATCAGAGTTATTCTCTAAAGCATCAACCTCTAGCACACTTGATAATCTTCTCTACTATATAAGAACTACTCCAGCAGGAATAGCCAATCCAGTGTACTAAAGGGTGATATAAAAGGCTTATTTTTCTCTAAAGAAAAGGTAGAAGCTACTTTATACAGATCAGAGAATAAGATTTTTCTCTCTATTGTTGAGAGAAAAATTTTCTCGTGCTAGTTGCTTTGGTAGTGATAAAGGCACCCACACGTCAAGTGCAGATCGAACCTGAGTCATAACCTGGAAGATCATTGGTGACAGTTCGTGATCTAACAAGCATGGTAGTGACGGATCGTGATCTAATAGGAGTGGTGGTGGCGGATCGTGATCTAGGAGCCTAAATCACTTCAGCGGAAAAAGCCAACTCGGATTTTCAAGGTACAATTTCTAGAATATAAATTCTTATATATTATATGAGAGCGATCTTCAAAAGGTTTTATAAAAAATTTAAAAACCTAATTTTTTTCCCAACAATTGGTATCAGAGCCATCTCATATTAATATATAAGAATTTCGTATGAAATTAATCTTGAAATTTATGTATTAGAGTGGCACAATTTGTTCAAATATATATTATTTGTTTAATATATGAATAAAGCATGTTTATGGTTTATCTTAATTCATGGTTAGATTTTCTGTTGTATTTTTCATTTGGATCTGTAACAAGAGGGGTGATTTTTTATCACCATGTTTCCCTCTTAATTTATTTTAAAGTTATAGAATTTTTGTAAGCCAAAATTGGTCTAAGGAAATTTGTAAATTAATCTCGGATTTTCAAGATCGGAGTGACGGAGGCCGAAAATTTTGACAGCGGCAACCAGCAGCAAGCAGCGCGCGGCCAGCAGCACATGCTGCTAACAAGCGCGTGCTGCACGCGCAGCTTGTTGCCCACGCGAGTTTGGTGCGTTTCCAGCGACGTGGCGGCGGGCGTTTCGGCGTCGGAGATGCGTCGGAGATGGCCGGCGTCTCTGAACAGTCTGTTGGTGGCTGCTGGGGAAGAAAGGAAAGAGAAAAAGATGGATTTAGGGTTTCAATGGTTTCTATCATTGAGGTCCCTATGGCTCCATAGTTTTTCCTTTTGGGCAGACACGTTTAAATTTTTTGCATTTAAGTCCAAAAACAGTTTTGAGCTTAAAGAATCCTAGTTTTAGGCCCAATTGAAATTTGGGCTTAGTGGATTAAAATGCATAGTAAAATTAAACACATTAAATTTATTTTTGCTCCAAAAGTTTTATTTTAATAAAAAATTTTAATTATTTATTTATTTCCTTCCAAAAATTAAAATTGGACCAATTATAAATTTAAAAGCTCAATTTACCCTAGTCCATTAACAAAGACAAGATTATGGAAGATGGACATTGACAAGAAGCCCAATGAAGATTAGGCTTAGGGTTAATGTACTTTTCATTATTAGGAAAGCCAAGAATTAAAATTATTTAATTATTTTTCTATATGTTATGTTTTGGATGATAACATGTCATATAGAATAGGTAGTGCCACTCTATACATAATGATACATGTCATTCATTAATAATGAATCTCATTATATTGTTTGAAATTTGGACATGCTTAATAATATTTGATATCATCTAGATAATATTATAGGAAGCATGCAATTAACAATATGTATGCTTTAAAAAGGAAAAAATCAATTTTAAAATATTGAGTGGGAGAGGGAAAATTCAAGATAATTTTTCCCACGGGCTCCATTGTTAGTTCAATAATAAAATTATATATATACCTCGACTTCATGATACGGTGATGCTCCCTACGGAGGGTATATATATTAGATATTTTATTTGATGAACTTCTTCAAAAATAAAATTGAAATATTTTTCAATCGATTGTTCGCCTCAACGGTGACTATTGATATGAAAAATACGTAGATTGAAACAATGGTTATACACTCAACTAAAATTTGTTATTAACCTTCCCAACGAAGCTCTGTTAACAAATTTAGGCCCAAAGGGATAACGATAATTATTTATCATGTCTCTACATGAAAGTAAATAATCTAATGGATAATTGGGTCTAGTAAGTGTAGACATGACTTCCCCAACGGATAGCTTGTCAAAGCGGTACTAGATTATCGTTACAATAAATTAAAATGCATTTATGGTTTTTTGCATTTTTGTCATTTATTGTGAATATTGTTTCAAAGTATTTATGCATGTTTATTTTGTTTTTTCAGAAAATGTCTTCCATGAACCCATTATTAATTATCCTTATTAAAAATGAACTCATTGGCGAAAATTATTTAGATTGGAAACGCATTCTATTTAATATTCTCATTGCTAAAGGCTGCAAATATGTGTTGACCCAGCTTTGCCCTCCTGAACCATCGTTATACGATTATAGAAATCAGAGGGAGTCTTATGAGAAATGGTGCGAAGCTAACAAAATGGCTAAGCGCTATATATTGGCTTCGATTTCTGTGGAATTGCATAAGAAACATCGGAGCATGGAAACAGCCACTGAAATAATGGCTAATCTTCATCAGATGTTTGGGCAAAATACCCATTTTGCCAGAGAAGCAGCATTAAAATGTATTATGGATACTAAGATGGAAGAGGGCACCAGAGTTCGTGATCATGTCCTCAAAATGATGGACTATTTGAATGAGATAGAGATTCATGGTGTTCAAATCAATGATAAATCAAAGATTAACATAGTGATTGAATGTTTACCTGATACATTCAAAGAGTTTAAGATCAGCTATATCTTAAACAATAAAGATATGACCTTAATTGAATTAATGCACGAACTACATGCTATAGAAGAATTTTATCATAGCAGAAAACTTCCTGAAAAAGGATTCTCTTCAAGGCTTAAGTCGAAAGACAAGAATGAGCAAGCAAGAGTTGGGATCGACAAACTGTCCACTAAAAGAAGTGGCAAGCCAAAAGGCAAGTGTTACAAATGTGGACAGAAGGGTCACTGGAAGAAAGATTGTCCTAAGATCATTAAAATCAGGTATAGGAAATCTTTAAGCTTCCTAATTAGTTCAGATTTCTATTGATTCATACAATAATGAATTCTGAGATAACTAATCTTATTTGTAATTCATTTATTTGGTTTTCAGGAAACCAAGAGATTAAGTGAAGAAAGCTTCAAACAGCAGTTGAGGACATGCTAGTTTATATCAATTGAAAGACTAGATCAATTTTACAAGACTTTAGTTTTGATATTTGTCTTTATTTTTCCAAATATTAGAGGAATTTAATTTCGGTGGCTTGTTTTAATAAACAGGAGTACACTGTTATTTTTGGATCCTCTGTTTATTACTTATTTTGGTTATTTATAAAGACAATTTATATCATATAAGTCCCTTGATCTATTCAAAGTAAGATATAATGATAAAGAGTATATGCATTTATCTAAGAAAAGAAATGTTTCTTCAAACCAAAATCACCTCTGATATTTATGCTTAAGTCATATAAACTATAATAAGATTTTAAGAAAATGATTAATGATAGACTTGTTGGCCTATTAAGATTGATCATTGTAACTCTATAAATCTTATTTAGAAAAATAATATGACGAGGATGCTCGTTTAGAGCTAAAAGCATAATATTGTATTTAATGATTTAGCGCATACAAATGTATACGAACTAATCAGTTTACATGTTATAAGAGGTTATAAGTATTCTATCAATCTTGTTGATGAATATTCATTTTAATTTATGTTTGTCTAAATGCGTCATGATTCCATTGCTTTTGAAATTCAAAAGAGTACGTGGATAAGACAGAAGCAATTAGATAGGAACATAAAAGAACTTCGATATGATCGAAACAAAGAATATCTCTATGGAGAATTCAAGCACTATTTGGTTGTCAATGAACACTATGATACAATAGTGTAATTAAATGGAGAAACAAGATTCTTTTGGATAAGACAAGATATATACTAAGTGGTTTATCATTTACCTTTTTGATTCCAGATACTAGTATTTAAAACTATAAAGTTTATTGAACTTAGTTTCATCTATCTCGGTGTCTACTACTCCAAGAAATTATGAAATGTCACAAACATGGTTTTAGACACATTCGTATTTGGAGTTTATTAGTATTTCTACTAGAATAAGAGATAGAGAAGATGAATTCGTGTTCAGAAACTTGCATGTTTTAGGTATCTTAAAGGAATAAGGGAAAGTCTGAATTATAGTCCTCAAGATAGGAATGTATTTATAGAAATATTCTTTACTTTCTTTGAGGAAGACTATATAATGACTTATAACCTAAGAGTAAGGTAAAACTAGAGAAATAAAAGAGATCAGGTTGATGCTCAGTTTTCAACACCTGTTATAGAACAGGAAGAACAGCAACAACCAGCTGATCAACACAGGATTAACCCTGAACAACCATCACTTTTAGAACCTCGTCGTAGTGGGAGGGTAACTAGGTTACCTGCGAGATACATGTTTTTGGGAGAAACCTATATGGCTATCTCAGATGAACATGTACAAGATCCCACTAGTAACAACAAAGCTCTAATAGATAGAGACGTTGAATTTTCAGAAAAAGGCCATGAATCAAGAAATAGAATCTATGTATTCCAATAAAGTCTGGGAACTTGTAGAGGCACCAAATGGGGTAAAACCTATAGGGTGCAAGTGGATCTACAAGAGAAAAAGAGAAGTAGACGGAAGGGTGGAAACATTTAAAGCAAGATTAGTAGCCGAAGGGTTTACTCAGAAAGAATGAATCGATTATGAGGAAACTTTTTCTCCGGTTGCTATGCTTAAATCCATCAGGATTCTGCTCTCCATTACTGTAGTGCTAGATTATGAAATTTGGCAAATGGATGTCAAGACTGCCTTTCTTAACGGGCATCTTGAAGAAAACATCTACATGCAGCAACCAGATAGATTTATACAAAAAGGCCAACAACACATGGTATGTAAGTTGCAGAGATCCATTTATGGATTGAAGCAAGCATCCCAGTCATGGAACATCAGATTTGATCAAACGATTAAATCACTTGGATTCATTCAGAACATTGATGAACCATGTGTGTACAAGAAAATTTAGGAAAAATTTGTAGCATTCCTAGTTCTTAGTGTAGATAATATTCTCCTGATTGGAAACTATATAGGAGTATTGACTACAATAAAGATTTGGTTAGCAAAATAATTTGATATGAAAGACTTGGGAGAGACAAGTTATATTCTTGGTATCAAGTTACTACGAGACCAGAAGAATAAAACTTTAGCCTTGTCTCAAGCGGTCTATATTGATAAGATATTGGCTAGATTTAGCATGGAAAATTTCAAGACTGGTTTATTACCATTCAGACATGGAATTACATTCTCTAAGGATCAATCATCTAAAACATCTGAAGAGATAGAGAGAATGAGACGAGTTCCCTATGCAGACGCTGTGGGAAGTCTCGTGTATGCCATGCTTTGCACTAGGAAAGACATCTGTTTTGCGGTAGGGATGGTTAGCAGATATCAATTTAATCCTGGACCTCAATACTGGACTGCAGTCAAGCATATTATAAAGTATATGAAAAGAACTAAAAATTATATGCTTGTGTATTCTGGTGATGAACTCATTCCAGTGGGTTATACTGATTCTGACCTTATGTCAGGTAAGGATTCAAGAAAATCAACTTCCGGCTATGTGTTTACATTGGGAAGTGGAGCTATTAGTTGGATGAGTGTGAAACAATCTTGTATCACAGACTCAACAACTAAAGCTGAATATGTGGCTACATCTGAAGCTGCAAAAGAAGCTATATGGCTCCGCAAGTTCCTACGAAATCTTGAGGTGGTACCTGTTGTAACTGCACCCCTTAAACTATTTTGTGATAATGGTGGTGCGGTAGCTCAATCTAAGGAACCAAGGAACCACAAGAAACAAAACATATTGAAAGGAAGTATCATCTTATAAGGGAATAGTGTAGAAAGGTTATATGACAGTACCCCAAATGGCATTAGATGCTAAATGGCAGATCTTATTACAATGGCCATTAGTGGGAAACCTTTATAACCTGCACTTAGAGCCCTAGAGCATGTGCAATATGCCAGATATGCTTTGAGAGCTAGTGGGAGATTGTTGGGAAAATATGCTCTTTAAAAGCATATGTGTTTATTTAATTGTAATAAACTATTTTTCTGATTAATAAAATAAATGAGGTATTTTATTCAAATATCTTCATTGCATTAATATTTGTATTAAAGTCCATTTAATCATATTATATGTATTTATGTGATCACCATGTGGATTCACAGAAGACATAAATACAAGTTATCTTATGATTAAATAAATTTAGTTCGCAGTTGATAAATAAAGTTGGGCACTTTATTTAGGTATAGACTGTAATAAATTCATTGAATGATTTGTCTTAATCATGTATGAATTTATTGATGTAGTACGACTACATTGAACAGGATCACATATGAGATTTAATTAACTTTGTAATAACTGTCAGACTTATTAAATCTCATAGGCGTTGATTTTACTGTAATCTTAATCTTGAGTTAATTATGATTTCATGATTGTAATTGTTATTCCATTTGAGTTACCAATGGGCACGACACATTCTTGTGGTCAAGATTACCCGGTATCTTGGTGGGAGCAATTATGAGTATTGGAGTTATGGATTAACAATATAGAATTTGTACAACACATCTCTTGATGGGTTTTCGGCACTTGATCATAGAATTCTCTGGCCAGAGTGTGTCAACATATTTAGTATGTTGAAAATGATCATTAGAGAAAACCAGTAAGGATCAAGGAAAAAGATGTTATTAAATTGATTGGACAGTTGAGATATCAATTTAATTAACGATGTGGTACAAAGGATTGTGCAGTAAAGAAATCAATGTGGCTTGGGACGAATTATTATTCGAGCATACAATTATGGAAGTCAGTTCCAATCTTTTAGTGGAGTAGATTTGGAATTAAATAATTGGGCTAGTTTAATTACAGGCCTAATTATTGTAGCCACTATTGTATATTCCCAAATGATCCCCGGGTTAGCTCATTTAATTGATTGCACCACTACTGGACTAATAAGTAAGATAACTAGCTATTTGGGTCAAAAGTCTAAATATATCATTTAGTGGGAGGCTTTATTTAATTAACTTTTGTGTAAGGGGCCTTATGTTATTTTACAAGGTGGGTCCCCTATTGAAAAAGCAAATAACGTGGGTTTTGTTTTTTGATTATTTTGAGCCTAGGGTTTTCACTAAAGGGTGATATAAAAAGCTTATTTTTCTCTACAGAAAACGTAGAAGCCACTTTATATAGATCAGAGAATAAGATTTTTCTCTCTATTGTTGAGAGAAAAAATTTCTCGTGCTAGTTGCTTTGGTAGTGATAAAGGCGCCTACACGTCAAGTGCAGATCGAACCTGAGTCATAACCTAGAAGATCATTGGTGACAGTTCATGATCTAACAAGCATGGTGGTAACGGATCGTGATCTAACAGGAGTGGTGGTGGTGGATCGTGATCTAGGAGCCTAAATCACTTCAGCGGAAAAAGCCAACTCGGATTTTCAAGGTACGATTTCTAGAATACAAATTCTTATATATTATATGAGAGCGATCTTCAAAAGGTTTTACAAAAAATTTAAAAACCTAATTTTTCCCCAACAGTTACCACCAATGATCAACTAGCTGATGTCCTTACAAAATCATTAGCTAAGTCTCGTTTTGCCTTATTTCGATCCAAGATTGGTGTCACTGATGGCACTACCATCTTGCGGGGCATAAAAGGATATAATCAATCTCCTCCTTAAATTAAGATGATTCAAATAATTTTTCTTGACTTTAGGAGTAATCTCTGCAATTCCTTAGACTAAGGAATCCCCTGTAACTTTCCTTTTTCAACTTCGTGGACTTGTGTGCAGTGTCATGAATTTGTGTATATAATTGCTTGGCTTTACAATAATGAAATGTTCCTTCTCACAATCTCTATCTCTGACTTTATACCAATAAATAAACACACCATAAATGAAGGGATTTCTACTCTACTTACGGTCATAAGATCAAAAGAAAACATTTTTCAGGTCACGCTCTTTGTGTAAAATGTACACAAAATCACATTGTACTAAAAGTAAAAAATTAACGGTTCATAAAATAATGTTTTGGCCATTACTAGCAATAACAAAGTCAAAAAAATTTCTCGCAAATGTCGACACTAAACAGCATCGCATTGCAAAGATCTCGCCCTAAAATATAATTTTAGATCATGGATTAGCTGTTTGTGGATTATCTATAAAATTTATAAAATTATGTACAAGAAGTCAGATAACCATAAACTCTGTTTGCCAAAGAGCATAACCTTGTTTTCTGTAGGTTGAGCCGAGCAAGGCCACTAAGCTTTTGGCCCATAGGCCATGGCCACCCTGAAACATGAAAGCAGGCATCAATAACATAACCAAGTTCAGACAACTTTTCATAATATAAATACTTTTCTTCAGATTAGTAATCAGAACATCTTATAGAATTAATTTAAATTGCACATCTTTTATCTTGCATTTATACTATCATTTCATAATGCTCTGCGTAGTGAATGAAGTGCCTATATATATTAGTCAATTCATCCCTGACCATGTACCACTAAATAAGAATTTAATAATGTAGCACCAAGAAGAAAAGGTAAGACTAACTAGTATAGCTGGGTTGTAGAATCTCACACAATAATTACTTCGAAGCTGCAGGACGTAAACTCTTTCATCACTTATATTTCGATTATAACAAAATTAATGGCTAAGTTCTAATAGATGATACATTAATTTCAATACAATCAAGTTATAATATTTATTTTTTTATCCTCTCTCCCCTTTATAAACCTTCTTATGATATTTTGAGTTAAATTTTGTAAGCTAACTCAACAAAAAGATAACAAATTAAATAGTAACCTAAAGATGACTAATGAAAGAACGAATGCAATATAAGATAATTAAATTCTATTTACATATGTCCTATATCAAAGCAAAATGATATCTTACATGGTTGGACTTTTATAGTAGAATTAATTTAAGGGTTAAGGGGTTAAGAATTCAAGGGAATATATTAAAAAAATTGAGGGTGCATTGTGTCATGGCCCAAGCCTCCTAGCATTCCATGGCTCATGGATGATTCTAGACTCATATAGTGTGTAGATATATTTCATGTATTTATTTTGGGTAGGTGGTGGTTGAGCATTTACACCACACCCTTGTATTCTATATATAGGGAGGTCCTTATTTGGCCAAGACACACAAGAACCAACAACTAGAGAGGCATAAGCATTGTAAGCTTTTTTCGCGTAATACAAGTTATTTCCTCCTAGCTCGAGCGAGTTTGGGTGAATACACTTTCTGACTTTCGAATCCAGCAACTAATTTGAGTGTGCAAGGCTGACTTAGGGCCAAGAGTCTGAGATTTGGCGGCTAAGGCTGCATGGCACAACATAGGAAACAAACGGGCCATGACAGCTGGAATCAGAGCTGTTAACACTCATGGGGTAGTTGCATTATTCGAAAGGAAGGATGTTGGACCTCACTCATGATGACCAAAGGGGGAAGGAGCTAAACCCCAATACGAAAAATGGGAAGAATAACAAGGAGAAGCCCATGGACTTGCTCAATGCTATGGAGAATCGGGTTGTCTATGGGGAGAATGTCATCTTCGAGATTAAAGAGCGCCTTGAGATCTTTGAGCAAAAGATGGAGGAGCTAGGTGATCTTGGGGAACTGACAGACAACCTAAGCCAAGACGTGGTGGCACAACGCCAAAGCCTTGATGAGTTCCAAGCTATGGTCATAAACTCCATTGAGGCGCCAAAGGCTCAAGTGGAGGAGCTTCACGTGGGCCTTGAGAAAACCAAGAGCAATTGGGTACTTTGCAAGAAGACGGTGGCCAACGGAGTGCTCAACACTAATGTTGCACCTTTAATGAGGGTCTATGTGCTAAGACCAAGGAGGTATGGGATCAAGTGGGATGCCTAAGAGATCGAGAACTTCTTATGGTCTATGGAAAAGTACTTCGAGGTCATAAATGTCCAAGGTGAGTAAGAGAAGGTGAACATTGCGACGGGGTATCTTGAGGACCACGCGATCGCTTGGTGGTAGCAGAAACATGTGGAGATTGTGCGTGGGATATACATCATCAACATATGGGGTTTGCTCAAGTGCGAGCTGAAGAAGCAATTTTATCTAGGGAATATGGCATAAGAGGTTTGCAGCACTACACAAAATGATCTGTACAAGTTAAGAAACCTCTATTGTATTCCCAATGACATCCACCTCATCATCCCTGGAAAAAGTGATGTCCTCAATCGACCTCCCAAAGGCTATGTCACCCTGTATATGGAGTGCTTTAAGTTAGGAGTTAGGTTGCCTCTCCAACCTTATTTTACGAAGGTGTTAAGTGAAATGCATCTGGCTCTTGGTCAGCTCAACCTAAACGGATGGAGGGTGCTTTGAGGTTTACTCGTATTGTAGGCTAGGTGCGAACTCAGCGAGCCTACTACTGACGAAAGAAAGAATTCGTATCAGTTGAGGAACAACCCTGAAAATGCGGGTTGGTATTATTTCATATCAAGCTCTTCGAAGAGAAAACCAATCACAAATTTGCCTACCTCATGTAAAAACTGGACGAGCAAATTCTTCTTTACTGGGGGAAACCGGGGTCAGGTGATTCAAACACCTGGTGGCAGTATCCACGTCCCCACTCGTTTTTGTACCCCAAGTCATTTATTATTCTTCATGCCTCATGCCCTTGGTCATGATTTACTCTTTTTCTTACCTTTTACTATGTTTTTCAAATTCCTTCCGCGAGGCCCTTTCTCTTTTCTCCTTTAACAGGTCCAGATTCAAACACATTTGGTCATCATTATGTTCCTCATTAAAATACTCTATTCGATGCGTTCCTATTCCAATTTCTGCTGGAACCACAGTGTTGGTAAATTTTTACTCAATTGTTATTGATGTCAATGTGCAAGTGTACACAACAAGTAATAAAGTGATAAATATTCTAGATCGTCTCCACAAGAATTGATGTTCCTAGAAATGCTACAGCAATCACAATAGTGCAATCTACCTTTATTTCATAATGAACCTAGTTAAAGTTGATTACTGCTGAAATTAACAATTGTCAGAAAATAAAACAAATAATTATAGTAATGAAATAGATTAGATAAATTGCGTAAAAGAATCAAATAAGAATGAAGTAGCTGAATAATCAAACTATCTGCATGGGTTGACTGTTTTTCATCAAATTAGCACCAGTTGCTACAACAATTTCTACAGCATTGGGCAGAATTGTTTTGCATCCTCAGCTGTCGTGTGTTGGACTTCTCATACCTTTAAGTATCCTAACAATGACCAATTGCTATTCTACCTAAGATATGGCATTATGAACATCTACTCTTTCTACCCTACAAGGTGAATGCCTATATCTAGTTCTTCACAAATCTTAACTTCAAGTGTAGCCTTTACGGGATTCAAGAAAAACTTAATCCAGGAAACTTAAATTAAGATCAAGTATTACTCTAATGATATCCACTAAGAAAGGCTCTTTTGCGGCTTTATCTTAACTTGAACCATTAAATAGCTGGTCAACTGAAATAACAGTTATAATAATAGTTACTAGAGTAAAATGCTACAACAATTATTTAACAACTCAGAAGAACAGTCAAAAACCCATTTAGATTGTTTTATCACTCAACTACAAGCAAGTTTAGTTCATACTTTGAAAAAGAAAAAAAAAACAAAATATTGGTCACGAAATACATCGGTTTAATCAAAGAGTAAAGAAAAGAACAAATAGAGAACGATGAAGATTGAATCCAAATAACTATGCTGGATTCTTCATTGATGCAGACTTGGTTCTCTTGAATTCTGATTGTTTTCTTTTTTTTCTCTCGATTTTTCCAATGTTAATTCCTTGCAGCCGTTTTATGTGATGCGCGCCTCATTTTATAACTGAAAACTAGGGTAAACAAGAGCCTAGGGCGCGCATGAGTCTGATTAGGAAACTGTAGATATCCCGCACTAAGTTTTCTCTATCGTTGTTCTAGGATTGCTATAGCAATGGTTGCTCCAGCAATGACTATAACACTACACTGCTCCAGGTTTTGTTTCACTTCTTTTGTGGCCATATTCTTCTTCCGTTTTGCCAACCAACTACATCAGCATCCCGTCCATGAATTATAAGCTTCTGGAAACCTGCAATTATACACATGATTTGAGCACGAATTACTTTAAATCAAGCAAAATTTATTAAGACTAAACTAAAATGAATGTTTATGCAAAACTTAACAAAAATGCAATAAAAACACATCATTAACTCTCTAAGTAATCTTGATTTAAGTTTAGAATTGGTATAATAACTCTCATTTCATAGAGTTATCACACAACTTCATGACCAAAGGCCAGGGCAAATGGGGTTTCTCCCGTTGTTGTTTTGTGGGTTATCCAGTAGGCCCATAACACACCAGGCAACTCATCGACCGACACTATTTTCTTTTCCCTCAATTTGGTTATCAGAAGCTTCTTTATGACCTTATTAGCAGCCTCCACTTGCCAATTTGATTAGGGATGTGCTAGAGAGTAGAACTCCAGCTCGACACCCAAATTCTGGCAAAATTCCCTGAAGTTGTAGTTGTCAAATTGCCTCCCATTGTCCGTTATGAGCATGTAAAGAACCCTATATCTACATATAATATTCCTCCAGATGAAACTAATTGTTTTCTTCTTTATGATCTGGCTTATAGCTTCAACCTCTACCCATTTTGTAAAATAATCTATGGCCACAATGGCATGTGTAGCAGCTCCTCGTCCTTTGGGCAAGGGGCCAATTAGGTCGACTCTCCAATATGCAAAAAACCAGGGGGAGGACATAACAATGAGTTTCTCTAGAGGTTGGGTAGGAACATTTGAGAAATTCTGGCGACTTTATGCAATTTATGGTCATTTCTCGTGCGTCCTGGTGTATGGTCGGCTAGAAATATCCATGCCTTAATGTTTTAAATGCCAAAGTCCTTGCCCTGGAGTAGTTTCCACATATTCCTTCATGTATTTCTTGTAGCACATAGTTTGCCTCCTCATCATCCAAACATTGCAAAAGTGGTAAAGTAAATCCCCGCCGGTAGAGTGTCCCATAGAGCAGCGTATACTTGGCCGCTTGACACTTCGATTTTCTCGCTCGCTTCTTATCCATCGGTGAACTTCAGTCATGGATATACGAAATAATCAAATCCATCCAGGAGTCTCCAGCATTCACCCTCATTATTTCTGCTTCATGTTCGATGCTTGGTGAAATTTTGACCTCCATTGGGACTGACTTTGGCAGTTTTGGATATGTTGTTGCAACTATTCTGGCTAGCATATCTGCTCGGTAGTTTTCTATTCTTGATATTTTTTGTATCTCTACCTCTTGGAACATTCTGACCATTTGCTTAGGCTTCCTCAAATATAGTTCTATCTTTTCGCCCCTTGCTTGGAAGTTTTCATTGAGCTGATTACTAACTAGCTGAGAATCAGTTCAGATTTTGATTTTTTATAATCGTAAGGCATGCGTTAGCTCCAGCCCAGTGATGAAAGCTTCGTACTCCGCCTGGTTGTTGGTCGCCAGAAATTTAAATTTTACAACATAAGAAATTTCGACTCCTTTTGGACTTCGTATTACCACCCTGCTCCAGATCCCTGCTCACTATATGACCTATTACCATTATCAACTAAACCCCATTAGGTTCTGGCTCGCCAACCAAGCTTTCTCATTTGGCTCCGTACATTTTGCCACAAAGTCCGCCAAGGCTTGTGATTTGATTGTTGTTCGAGGCTTATATGTTATATCAAACTTACCCAAGTCTACCAACTATTTTACCAGGTGACTAGAGGCCTCTGGTTTCTTCAGTGCTTGTCGAAGAGGCTGGTCGACCATTACGAGCACTGGATGTGCCTGGAAATATGGTCTTAGCTTATGTGCTGTTGTTACTAATGCCAATGCCCATTTCTTTATTGCCAGGTATCTAGTCTCTGCGTTTGCTAAGGCTTTTCTGGTATAGTACACAAGGTGATAGGCTCTATTGAGCTGGTAGCCCATTTGGAAACGACTAAGCATAAATACAACACATCACCTTCTCGTTGTGTTGACAATAATGGGGTTTTGGTAAAGTATTGCTTCAGATGCTCAAATGCGTCCTCGCACTCTGCTGAACACTCCATCTTTTTCCTTTTTTTCATAACCTGGAAGAAAGCGTATCATTTATTTGTTGTCGTTGATATGAATCGATTCAGGGCTACTAGCTTTCCCAAAAAGCTTTGCGCTTCATTGATTGTCCAGGGAGATTTTATCTCTGTTATTGCGCGTATTTTCTCGGGGTTGGCCTCGATCCCCCGATGGCTCACCATGAATCCCAAGAACTTTCCTGAGCATATCCCGAATGCACATTTTTCTGGATTAAGTTTTATCTTGTATCTCCTCAGCAGCTCGAAGGTTTCTTCTAATGCCCTACGTGGTCTGCTGGCTCTTTAGACTTTGTGATCATATTATCCACGTACACCTGCATAGTGCACCCATCAGGGGTTTAAAGACCTTGTTCAACAATCTTTGACATGTAGCCCTTGCATTTCTCAGACCAAATGACATTACATTTTAACAAAATAAACTCATATTAGTAATAAACGATGTGCTCTCTTCGTCCTGCTCATCCATGGGTATTTGGTTGTATCAAGAGAATGCATCCATTAAGCTGAGCAAACTATGGCCAACTGTTGAGTCGACCAATTGGTCTATCTTTGGCAAAAGGAAACTGTCCTTTGGACATGTTTTGTTGAGGTCCATGAAGTCTACACACATTCTTTGCTTTCTATTTGCTTTCTTCACTAGCATTACATTAGAAAACCATTCCAGATATCTGGCTTCCCTAATGAATCCTGCTCGTAGCAACTTCTCTACCTCGATATTTATGGCTTCATACCTTTCTTGATTAAAGCACCTTCTCTTCTGTTTCATTGGCCTTTCCCCTTTCCTGATTTCTAACTTATGACATGCAATCTTTGGATCAATCCCCGGCATATCTTCGTGTGACCAGGTGAACACATCAACATAAGACCTTAAACACTCTATCTGCTCATCCTTCAAGCCCGAACTTAAATTGGATACGATCTTCACAATCTTGCTTAGGCCATCTTGTTTTATTACCACCTCTTCTAAGGCTTCAACCAGCTTCTGCCGACCCTTCCTGGAATCTCCTCGATTGTCAAATAAGGTAACTTGTAAGGTCTCCTTTGTAGCTGTGGCATTGCAGCTCCTAGCCATCCTCTGGTCGCCCTTTACTACACCAACTACCCTATTCACCCTATACTTCAGCGCCAAGTACTGGGTGGATACAACACTTTGACTTATCCTCATAAATGGTTGCCCGAACATCATCTGATAAAGACTGCTTTCTTCAACAACAACAAAGTCTAACATCATGACCTTCTCGGATGGTCTCGAGCCGATGGTAACTGGCAGTTCAACAATCCCCATTGGAGTCAATCATCCTCCTCCGAATCATTTCAGGGAAGTGTTCGCGCATTCCAACTATCAGGGAAGTGTTCGTGCATTCCAACTTCAGATCCATGATTCTCATCTCATCTAGAGTCAACTTAAAGAATATGTCCATAGAACTTTCTATATCCACAAGTATTCGTTGGAAATCTTTGCTCGCAATGTTTGCTTTAATTACTAGGGCATCCTCGTGAAAATACAAGATGTCTTCTTCATCATTATCGGTCCACATAATTGGAACTTTCCTCACATTTGCTCTGTTTGCTGTGGGCAAGTTTAAGAACACCTCTCTACTACTCATAGCATATCTTCTATAATTCGTTTGTGCTCTGTTTAAATCACCAACAAGTGTAGGTCTCCTTGCAATCACAGTAATAGTAGGCTGCTCACGCTTCATATCTTTTGCACTTTCTGCTCCTGTAGCAAACTGTGAATCTGCAAGGGGAAATAATATGTTAATATACCATCGAGGTATCGATTCCTCACAAGGTCTTTAAATTGATTTTTGAAATCATGACAACTGGTTAATTATGTGCCCATGGTGTCGTGAAATTTGCAGAATCTACCCTTGTCTCGTTTGTTGACTGGTTTGGCGATTGGGATAGGAAGGTACAGGAGGCCTCGTCCTTTAATGTTCTCATATAGTTCTTCCAAAGAGATCTTTAGTAGAGTGCACTGCCTATACGTTGGACTTTGATCAACCAATTGAACTACTCGGCTATCGTGGCTTGGCATTGGTGGTGGTAGGTTTGATCGGTTGAACCTGGGGTCTTCAACACAAAGCATCCTCAAAGTGTTGTAATGAGGGTGAGTATTTGGTTGGCGAAACTCCCTTGTTCTAGGAATAGAGAGCGACGAGGTTGAGGTTTGCTATATTGGAATTGAGATGGCCTGTGAGTAATCTGATAGGAGTGCACCCGAGTAGCCGTTCCACCACCAATTAATGACCCTTTACTACGTTTGTCTGGCCCATTCACTCTCTGTGCTCTTTTCTCTTTTCGCCTAAGCTCTTCCAGCTGCTCAACATCCCTCTTTGCCTACATATCCAATCGAATAATTTTAAATGGTAGGGTTTCTCAAATTGAACCACAATCATCCTATCCCCACTTCTTCCTGTAACCTCTTTAGAGCTTGTGGATGATTGAAAGCCCTAAGTTGAGTACGCCCTGGTGGTATATTTTCACAAAATCACTAAGGGATTCATTTTTTTCTTGTTTAATCCTAATTAATTCCATCATATTATCTTCTGGGGCTATTGCTCTGCGGAACTACTCGGCCAATTCTTGACATATCTGCTTGAAGCTTTTGATGCTTCCACGAGTTAACTTGTGGTACCAATCCCGTGCTCATCCTTCCAATGTCAAAGGGAATGCTCTACACATAAGTGTTGTGTTAGCCCCTGCAGTCCAGTCATGTCGGTAAAGCACTTAACGTGCACCAGCAGGTCACTTTTCCTTGAGTATTTGAGGTCGGAAAAATGAAAATCTCTTGGTATCATAGTGTTGTGCAAATTTTATTGAACTCGCAAGCGCACGAATCTATTGTAGTATAGATCAATGGTGACGAGTGTCGATCCCACGAGGAGGTGGATTTTAATTGTGTGTAGAATTAATTTTGTTAATGGGTGATTGGATTTGTGGTGGAATTAATTCAAATTATCCTAAAAATTAGAATTGAAATGGCGAGAAGAAATTAAAGTGTAGATATATTAAATTGACGTACTTGGGTATCTGGATCCGTATCAACATGCATCATGGGCTAAATATTCCTTATTAATACCAATTAAATCATGAGGGGGGAATCCACACCTCATGAACCACACTCTAATCAATATGGTGCTAAGGGCTTATCGTGCTAAATAATAATAACCTTGTACTAGGGGGCCGGTGAAA
>MKYO02000237.1:25248-55041 GCA_002013955.2 Citrus medica
CATATGAAACGTGATGTTGAAAGAATATGTGAGAAGTGTATCACTTGTAAACATGCTAAGTCAAGAGTTTTATCCCATGGATTGTATAACCCTCTGCCCATACCTAGTGAACCTTAGGTTGATATTTCTATGGACTTTGTTTTGGGTTTACCTAGGTCAAAAAGGGGAAATGATTCTGTTTTTGTTGTTGTTGATAGGTTTTCAAAGATGGCACATTTCATTCCATGTCACAAAACTGATGATGCAACAAACATAGCTAATTTGTTTTTCAAGGAAATAGTCAGGTTGCATGGAGTACCAAGGAGTATAGTTTCAGATCGAGATGCTAAGTTCTTGAGCCACTTTTGGAAAACTTTGTGGGGTAAGTTGGGTACTAAACTTTTATTTTCTACTACTTGTCATCCACAAACTGATGGACAAACTGAGGTTGTAAATAGAACTCTGTCTACTTTGTTGCGTGCCATTATTCAAAAGAACTTGAAAACTTGGGAAGAATGTTTGCCACATGTTGAATTTGCTTACAATAGAACTGTCCATTCAGCTACTAAATTTTCACCATTTGAGATTGTATATGGTTTTAATCCATTAACTCCTTTGGATTTATTACCTTTACCTATTAATGAGCGTGCTAGTATGGATGGTAAAAAGAAAGCTGAATTTGTCAAGCAATTGCATGAGAGAACACGTCAACACATAGAAAAGAGAACTGAACAATATGCTACTCAAGCCAACAAAGGACGTAAGCAAGTGGTTTTTCAGCCTGGAGATTGGGTTTGGGTGCATATGAGAAAGGAGAGGTTCCCAGCACAAAGGCGTTCCAAGTTACTTCCAAGGGGAGATGGTCCATTTCAAGTGGTTGCACGGATCAATGACAATGCCTACAAATTGGATCTTCCTGGTGAGTATAATGTGAGTGCTACTTTCAATGTTTCTGATCTTTCTCCTTTCGATGTAGGTGAAGATTCGAGGACGAATCCTTTTGAAGAGAGGGGGAATGATGAGAACCATCAAGGGACCATTAAAACTTCAAGTGATCCTTTGCACATTCATGGAGGCCCAATTACAAGAGCAAGAGCCAAAAATATGCAAGCTGCTTTAAATGGATTAATTGAGAAAATATGGATTGAAAATGCAATTCAAGATGCAAGACATCATGAATTGGGCTTGAAGAGAAGACAAGGCATTGTGGGCATTATTCAAGTCATTGGGCAGCCAAATACACAAGTTGTATCAAATGCAGAAAGGTCAAATTCGGAATAAAAACTGTATTGATTGAGCCAGAATTAAAGTGCAAGCTATATACCGTTGGAAAGATAATTAAGTTAGCTTTCCAATAAATTTTACAGAGCTGGATTTGGAGTTCTCTAGAAGGAGTTATGACCAATTCTTTACAGCTTGGTCAGACTTGGGATTTTCAACGAATCCTTTGTTTTTCAACTTATTTGTTTGTTTTGTTTCAAGCTTGTCAATGTGTAAGGTAAGTCTACCATCAATGATGGTGGGCTAACATTAAGTTTGTCAATGATAGCATTAATTATAGTAGGCTAGCATTAAGTTTGTCAAAGATAGCATTGATTATGGTGGGTTGGTGAAGACTTTTGAAAACATCTTTTGACAAACCTACTTGGAGGGTTGTTCCAATGTTTCCATTTGGATTTTTAGGATCTTGGGTTTCTTTTAGCCTATTTAAATTCAGCAACCTTGGTATGTAAAAAAAAAGAAGAGATTAATGTTATTTGAATTTGAAAGATCATTCTTTCTTTGGTTCTTTTGAGAACTAGTGAATTTATCAATAATTTGCATTCTTGTGGCGTTCCAAATTTAGACTTATCACTCACCTTCTCATCTATTTCTTGAGTGTGGCGTCAATACCATTCTCTATACCTTTGGTTCATGTTTTCTTAAGCATTGGGTCAAGGTTTTGTTTGTCTTAAAATCTGTTTAGAACTTTCTTGGGAAGTTGAAACTACAAATTAAGTGTGGAATTCAAAGTTTCATTGTGGGATTCGCATCATTTGGTATCAGAGCTAGTTTCTAATCAGGTTTGAATGTCTTATTTATTTTGATTATCAAAAAATCATTATACAATTACATAAAAATAGTGAAAATAATAAATCATGTTTAGCCTAATTAATATGACAGCTCACTTTGTATTTACCATATCACGAACAAGAAAATGAATCGAAATTTTTGATACAATGACCTATTAAATAATTTAAATTTAACGTAATTAAACTAAAAGAAATTAGAAAATAATTTTAAACAATTTGCAAAAATTCACTTTATAACTAAAAACTATAATTCTTTAAGTAAGAGTAAAAATATAATTTAAAACAATTCACTTCTTAGTCGAGATAAAGTAAATATATAAATAAAATTTTGATTCTTATTTCACACTCATATTTTAGTGTAAGTAAATAACTTACTCTTATTCCGACTTTAATACTCTCAATCTTAAAATTTCCACTCTTTAAGGATTTCTACTTCAATCCGAAAAGTAAACGTTTTCTTAATAGATTAGACACTTTCCCACCTCTTCAAAATGTTCCTTTATATACTTAGTTATTTTCATTGATTTTATATTTTGGATCGAATTTTAACTTGTTTCATGTTGTCAGGTTATGAGGTACATATTAAACTAGATTTATCATTTTTTGTATTGAATTTTTTATAATTATATTAAAAAATTCTTCAAAACATTTTTTTATTATAAAATAATAATAACAACAACAACAATAATATTTTTTTTAATAAGAAGAGGTTTAACTCCTGTATGTAATATTAAACTAGATTTATCATTTTTTGTATTGAATTTTTTATAATTATATTAAAAAATTCTTCAAAACAATTTTTTATTATAAAATAATAATAACAACAACAACAATAATATTTTTTTTTAATAAGAAGAGGTTTAACTCCTGTATGTAATAATGTCGCAAAAGAATTGACTTTTAGCAGCTTACCAATTACAATTAACAAGTTAATAAATAAAAGTTTAGGCTAAAATTTTATTCACAAATTAAAACAACCTCTATTTTTGCAGCCCAATGAACCACATTCCCTCAATATAATTTCCCTCGTTTTTCTTCAACCCAGCCACTTTGTCATTTTTATCAACGCATAGCAATACTAATGCTCAAAACCCCATCAAAAAATTTACTAAGAATCGATTGATTAATTGATAATTTTTACTCTTTTTTGTATTTATGGTTACTGGGAATAACAGCCACCAGGAGGATGGTGACCGCCAACAACCGGCAGCCAAAGGGGGAGGGGCTACGCGGTCGTGGGGCACCACCGTTTCCGGCCAATCAGTCTCTACAAGCGGCAGCGTGGGGTCGCCGTCCCAAAGCATGGCTACGCCAGCAAGTGATAGCACCTTTCTCCGGCTAAACCACCTTGACATTCACGGTGATGATGCCGGCTCCCAAGGCGCTGTTGTCGGGTCTGTAATTTAATTCATTGCTTTTCTTGTTTGATTCCTCAAAATATTCTGTGTTTTTCTTTTTCTTTTTTTAATTTTTGAGGGTTTTGATACGTTGGTATTGAATGTTATTGAAATGTTTAGATTGTGAATGGTTGTTGAAAGGGTTTATGTATTTGTTATATATTATGTGTGTGTGAATAGTGAGAGTTTTACAATCATGTATCTGTATGCTTGGATTGAATGTGCTGCATTGTTGTCCCAATGGTCAGAGTATATGCTCGTTGTTTCTTTGACATTGTTAGTTTAATTTTCTTTCAACTATGCTTATTGTTCTTTTGTTTATAAATAATAAACAGTGGCAAGAAGAAAAAGAGAGGTCAAAGGGCAGGCGGAGGAGATAAAAGTGGCCGAGGACTTCGCCAATTTAGCATGAAAGGTGCTTGATTCGTTTTTATCTCTCCATTCCTTCATGAACTATTAGCTTAACAGCAACATGGGAATTAGGATTTCAATAAATAAGAACTAAGACGGATGCCAATTATTTGAGAAGCTGACATATTGAGTACCTCATGTGGAAATCAGTTCCTACATGCTTTATCATCCCTCTGATTGGATATGGTGATATTTTTCTGATGTTTTAACTCTTTGGATGTTTCCAGTGTGTGAGAAGGTGGAAAGCAAGGGAAGAACTACATACAATGAGGTAGGTGGCTTCTTGAAGTCGAAGTTATTATAATGATTCTGCCAAAGTTAATTCTTGTGAGTTCTAGTTCTTTTATATAATTGATCCATTCTAGTGTGTGGTGTCCTTGAGAATGCCTTGACTTCCTGAAGTGATTACAGTAGACCTGTGCGGATATTATCTCCATGCCTTTGTGCTGATCCATATTTTTGTTTTTGGTAAAACAACCAAAATTATCAACAAAAGGTATGGGATTTAAGGCCAGAACTCCATCAGCTAAAAAATATTTTGGTGTTTTTTAGGTCTTTTAGAGTCTTGATCTTGCTTTTCAAAAATGTTTGATGGGGTATGGATAGATACACTGAGGTGAGGCAATTGCAATGACTTTAGCCACTTCTCACATCAGGGATGGAAGAATAGCATAGCTCCAGGCTGAAGCCACAGGACAGGGATGTGAGTTGGTATTCAGGGAAGGGCGAGCTTGCTTAAGTTCTTCCCTCCCCGTTTCTTCTTTGTTTCCATCCCTGGCCTGCCTAAAAAGCCTATTATTTTCCATCTCTAGCCTTAAGCCTATTAGTTTCCATCCATAAATCTTCCTGTGGATACTGATGGAATTTGGACTTTCATTGATTGTGTCAAATTCTGAGAGGTTTTCGGTTTTTGAACTACAGCTCTTTGAAACTCAACGTTTTATGAACTGAAGACCCTTGCAAAATATGCCACATTATCAAACTAAATCAATTCAAATAATAGTGGATAAATCAGATAATTACCAGGTACCTATAGGAAGTTGTTGGTCCATTGTGCATGATGCAGCTGAAATTTATCTCGCAAGATCTCAAAATGATTGAAGGTCCGAAACTATGTGCCAGATCTGTTGGTTGTGCATGGACAGGACTTGTGGGGTTAATGATCTGAAGTTAGTGGTGCAAGGTGACATAGGTGACTTGGCCTTATCAGATCAGAAAAGAAGTTTCTGGAGGGAATGGTGTATTGTTATTCTCTGATTCATATAACACTGAGGATTTTCTTAGAAGTTGAATGACTTCATCTTTGTTTTTCGTCCATGCTTAAAAGTGTAATTCGCAAAATGTGGTTCAGTCAAAGCTAAGATTTTAACAAAATATATTAATTATCTCAGTTCTTTTTCTCTTTGTAACACACGTAAATTGAGTTTTGCTCTTGATTTAAGTTTCTTAGACATGGCCTATTGTTCCTCTCCTTTCCTATTTGATACCAGCTGTTTTATAAGCATAAGCCTTTGTCTGAGTTGAAAGAGCTTTTCAGGTTGCAGATGAGCTTGTGGCTGAATTTGCCGATCCTAGCAATAGTTTAGCAACCCCAGATCAGGTTTCTGTTCTTCCACCAGGCTGATAGATATTTAATCCCATCTGAATGCTTGTATATCTTATCTAGAGAAGTTGAATTTAACTAAATCTTCTTTTGTTGCTAATATTTATTTCAACAGCAACAATATGATGAGAAAAACATAAGACGAAGGGTATATGATGCCCTAAATGTACTGATGGCAATGGATATTATATCAAAGGATAAAAAGGAAATACAGTGGAAGGGTCTTCCTCGCACTAGCCTGAATGACATTGAAGAATTAAAGGTGTGATGCACTTGTATTTGCGTATCTTAGTTATTATTTCAATTTCTCAGTAGATTCTGTTCTGAATAATGAATGAGCATATTGATCTCTTAAGATGTATTTAATGCAGGCTGAGCGTCTTGGACTGAGAAATAGAATTGAAAAGAAAACTGCCTATCTGCAGGAACTGGAGGATCAAGTAAGAAAATTAGTTTTTCTACCTTTTCATGTTTGTAATCTTGGCATGAACTTGTTGCTGCATGCTTTATGTTGATGGATTTCTTTTGCTATGTGGGCTAACTTCTGTTGTCTCTTCATCAAGTTTGTAGGACTTCAAAACCTTATACAACGAAATGAGCGATTATACAGTTCAGGAAATGCTCCGAGTGGGGGTGTGGCTTTACCTTTTATTCTGGTGCAGGTAGATATTCGTCAATTTTTCTCTTGTATTATGGTTTCAATCATAACTTGAATAAACTTTGAATATGCTTACATGAGTGAAGAAGGTTGGCCCAAATTGAGCTTTTAGTATTTGCAAAATGATTTCCTATTGAAGGTGTTAATATATTTTGATCAGTCCTTAACAGTTTCTTAACTAAAATCAATCTCTGAATAGGATTCGACGTGTTATATGAAATGCATCAAGGAAGAAACTAAGAAGTTGAAGTGTTACCTTCTTGTTCAGCATTTAATTTGGATTTCAAGTGTGACTATGGGTTATAAGTCCATCTCGCTTGCCAGGTTTTTAGGAAAAGCTGGACGTAATGTGGAGATGAAAGCTATTATTTGTGATAATTCACTTCACTTCTATGAAAATCCTTCAGTATTAGTTATCATCGTTTATTTTGCAAGTACTCCATTATGTTTACTTCTCAACAACCTCCTGTGTAGAGTACTAGTTGCTCATAGAGTTCTGAATTGTAACCCCTCACAAATCCTTCAAGTTTTTGTTGCTTTATATCTTTTGGTTGACATACTTGATCCATTAACATGGCTAGAAATATTAAGGAAGAAATCAAGTGGGGATCTTACACGTAATTGAAAGATTTTAAATTCTGTCAGTATTGAAGAATAGTATGTTCAATCATATGTAACTTTCATGTCCTACATGTTAGCTACTTGAAGTGTCTTAATATTTTAGCTAGTGTTGTTGATTATCACTATGAATCTCTCCAAGTTCTTAGACACTAGGTAGAATAAACGTACTAGAAACGTTTGCGATGTGATCGTGATCCATGTGCTTTTGCAGCTAACAAATAATTTCATGCTTCCAAAGAATGTAGAGTTCGGCAGGTGCCTCCACTTTTGAACTCTAGTTCGGGAACTTATGGCTTATCAAAGATCAGAAAAAAGAGCTTAGAACTTGATTACTAGTTTCTGAACCGTAAATGTGAAAGCATTGTCGTGCAGTTTATATGGTTTAATAATTTAGATTTTACCGTGAGATGTGCCTCTCCTAGTAGACAAATTGATGGTGGGTTGTCTGCATGTCTTTGTTGTGCTTGCCCGTTTCATATGCATTCAAGCGAACTAGAGAGAATTGTTCCTCTCCCAGTAGATTAATTGATTCAGAGTGTTGTGCCTTTGCAAATGTAAATGCAGATTCACTTTTTTTTTTCCTTCTCCTCTAACCTTCCTTATTGTTGAGGCTTGGTGTATGGGTCACTTTATGTGCCAATCATAGAAGATGCTGAGAGAACTTGCTTAACTATTTCATCCTGTTATGAAAGAAATGTGAGAATACGATTTTTGCATTTATCCATTGTAAAAAAAATGCCTATCGTGTAATGCTTTCTAGTATTTGCTAAACATTTTGTTCAACTTGTTTAATGCTTCTCTCTTTTCTTTTTCTCCCTTGACATATGAAACAATAGACACGACCTCATGCAACCGTTGAAGTGGAAATATCAGAAGATATGCAGCTGGTGCATTTTGACTTTAATAGGTAAGAAACTTGTGCATGCATTTGAACTTTTCTTAGATTGTCGTCAATGGAAATAATGATGGTTACTGTTGATATGCCGATATGAATTGGGATGTTAACCCTTTAATAGCAGCACAGTCAAGAGGGCAATGTTATGGCATGCGACCAAAAACTGCAAAGAATGCTACAAAAGGAGAAAGGGGGATGCTTATGCTCAGATTGTGACCCCTTTGGTTAATTGAGCATTTTTGTTATACTCTAATGGTCTATTTATTGCTAAAACTTTGATTTTTCTATTTGCAGCACCCCTTTTAAGCTTCATGACGACAATTCTGTTCTGAAGGCAATGAAATTTTGTGAGAGACAACAGAGTGATGATATGGCACAAAGTTTTCCTGCAGATGATGGTGAAGGTTCAAGCATGGCTGGTGTGTATCAACCACCACAACTCCTTCCTCCACCTCGGGCAAACAACCCAAATAGGCCTCCCACATCACCACCTGTTCCTGGTATACTAAAGGCACGTGTGAAGCATGAGCATTAATCAAGAATTGAACTTGATCCTTACCATTGGCAATTATTTTATTAGCATACCTGTATAGTGTAAAGTAATTTGCCAGAAGTTGGTAGGCTGCTTATGGTTATCTGCAACTTATTAGACTTGGCCTTCTATGGGAGAGTATAAAAGTAACGGGTAGATCACCCCCTTTGCTTCTAGACTTCCTAGGGGTTATAGCTCTGGCAAACTCCGCTTCAAATACCCGTAACTTGTCGTTGTAATTGTTTTTGCATATTATTTTTACTTCCTGTTATTTTTCCCCCAATTGTAGGAGAAATGAATTTATTTGTACTAAACAGTAGAGGATATTTTAGCCGCAAAGAGATTCATGAATTAATTTAACAAGTTGACATTCTTGCATTTATATTTCATGTTCCATATATTTCGGTCGTTTTTTCTGATTAGTTTTGCTGATGGGAATATGAGAAAATATTATAGGAAGTGATCTATCTATTTTAGCGTAAGGTTTGTCAAACTAACGACTCACACTCTCGTCATTGATCTGAAGGTCTTGTTGACTGCATTCATTCTCTTAATCAAATAGTGGATTGTCACTCAAAATCTTGCTCTTGCTGCTCTTACAGCATCTTTTATAGTGCGTTCACTGTGCTTTCTTGATCCTTCTCCTCGAACATGATTATTGTATCGGATTGATCATTGTTATTAGTTTAATGTTCTATGTCATTGGCACAATTCTGACTTCTGATAAAAGCTGGATTAATAAGAGCGTGCCACGTAATAGTGCCACGTAATAGTGCCACTATAAGGAGACTATTGTTGTCAATTAGACTATTAATCATTAATATTAGAAATTGCATATAAATATACTGTACTAACTTTAAATTTCTCTATTTGTTATTCTTGGTATTCTTTTATTGCTTGCTAAATGATTTCACAGCGCACCTATATATTTGAGAGCTTGCCGTGAGCTTAATTACAGTGTGACGCCATGCACCTAATGAACTTTTTAGGCTTCTTGTGCATATGACAAAATACAAAACATGTATAGACTCGTATGATCAAACAATTATTTAGCACGTCCTTGTGTACGGACGGGCATTTGGATCGGATTAGTTTAACCAAACTCAAAATTTATTCGAGGTTCAGTTCAATTTAGCCCTTAAAATTTGAATGAGTAAAATTTAGAAACCAATTGATTTTTATTTCGGTTTGGATTGAACCCGAGCCAAAATAAAAAGACGATCGAGTTTGCCTAAAGAAAAAAAAAAGCAAATCAGCAATTGCGCAATGCCAAAATCCCTAAACGCTCACACATAGTCAATTCTCTTTTTCTTCTTCTTCAATCATCACAATCCTCGGCTTACGACCGGACGACCTCTACCACCCAAAAGGGGAGCCACTCCTTGGTTGCTGAATAGGATGAATTGAGGTTGGGACGTTGGAATTCACAGCCTAAAACTTTCTTATGCACAAGATCCTCCAAAGAGGCGAGTGCAGAGCATACTCGTTGCAAGATCAAAATGAACTATTAAGAGAGTCTATTGTTTTTCAAGGAGAATACAGGAAAAGGAAGAAGTTTAGAATGTCATGTTATTAAAACACGATTCTATTTAATTCTTAAACGAGTTCTGATTTACAAGCGGAGATAAGTCTTCCTTATATAGAAGAACTTATGAAGAGAGGATAAGACATGACCCTTATCTTTTTGCAAAAGTAAAAACATAATTAAAAACATCATTATGAAAGGGATAGGACATGATCCCTATCTTTTTTCTTAAAGCAAAAGCAAATAGGAAATGATTACAAACAACATTATTACAAAGTAAAAAGCAAATGCTTTGCTTTTATCAAAAGCAAAAGTAATTATTACAAGCAAACAAAAATATTTAAAAAGACAGCAAACACGAGACTTGCAGATAAGATCATCAGTGGCTATGAGAGGGTGACAAGTTGTCAACCTCTTCGATGCTCTCAGACAATGATGATGTTGAATCTTTCTTTTCAGAACTTCGGATGATGATTCAAAATCGATACTGGGGTCCATAATTCAACCAAAAAGAAACAGAGATCAGAAGACTAAAGGCTAAATTAGCCAGAATAGATGCAGATAAGCAACAACCTTCCTTATTTGCAAAATCTCCTACCCTACCTCTCCATACACCAACCTTCAACACTTATCAACTATTTTATACACCATCTTCCTCCCGTCAGCCAGTAGATTATGCTAAATTTTTTGGACTGTCCTATACTTTGTCCAAACAAACTTCAGCTCCACCTAAGCAAAAACCCAAACCCACCAAACCTGAAACATCAGAACCACCACCAGTCTATCAACAACCATCAACTGTCTCAGACTCACAATCTTCGCCAAAATCAGCTTCTGAACCAAAAGACAAAGCACCCTTACACCAGTATTCATCCCAAGTTTACTCTCATTCATTTGAATCATAAGATACTTCTTCTGATCAAGGATCCTCTGAAGAATCCTCAAAAGAATCTCCTTTTTTTTTCCCGACTCTGAAGCAGATTTGGCTGATATTTCTAAATTACTAATGGTCCAACCCTCTATAGGGTCCAATGATCTATCTCTCTCATCTCGTCCTCCAACAACACCAATTGTTGAAGAGGCAGAATCAGATACCAACCCCACTACACCTTCCCATAATAATCCTCATAAACCTTCCAACAACCCATGATTTACTTTTGATGATATCCCAAAAGTCAAATAGCCTGTTCGATTCCAAGAATTTTCAGCATGGATAGATGTTCAGATGCTCAGACCTGGAGCAACAACTCAAACAGTCTTTAAAGAATTCAGTTCCTGATTTACTGGATCTTTAAGAGATTGGTTTAAAAGTCTTGGCCAATACAAACAACTTCAGTTGGTCCAAGCTGAAATTCCTCAAGTTCTTGGTATCATTTATGAACAATTCCTTGGAGAGGCTACAACTGAAAATGAACAGACACAATAAGAATTCCATCAAATGAAGTGTTGCTCTTTCGAAATCAAAGATCTTGACTTCCACTACAAAAGAATGTCTATGATGTACTACAAGCTTAATGGCTTTAATGATCCTTCGTTAAAGCACGTCTTCGTAGCATCTCTTCCCAAAGAAATCCAACCCAAACTACAGAGACAATTCACTATTCATCAGCTAGATATAGCCAACCTTTCCTTAGGGAAAATCTATCAGTTGGCAGTAAATTGTTTGGAAAAACTCTGCAAACAAAAAGAGTTTTTCAAAGACCTGATGGAAAATAACCAGCCATTTAAAAGTGCTTGCAAAAAACCTCATCTCTCCATCAAGTGTAAAAGTGATAAAGATTGCACCTGTTCAACAAAAAAAAAATCTCATTTCTAGAAATACCGACACCCACACAAGAAAAACTGGACTTCATCCAGACTCAAAAACCCTACCATTTTTTTCAGAAAAAATGATCCTACCCAGTCCTCAAAATCCAAAAGCAGCCATTGTTTCATTTGTAAAAAGAAAGGGCATTTCGCAAAAAATTGTCCAAACTGCCTTTCTAAGTCAGTTCGTCTCATTGAACATTTTCAAAGCTCTTCGATGCTCTCAGACAATGATGATGTTGAATCTTTCTTTTCAGAACAAGAAGATTATGATGAACAAATTGCTTTTGTTCTTACAGAAGACCACTTTGACCCAGAAAGTGTTTCAATAATCCAAACAATACAACAAAGGCAAACAACCCAGTCAGTCATACTAATTCCTTCAATCAAAATCCACCTTTTACCCGAGAAATTTGACAAACCAATTTCTGTCATTGGATTTATTGACACTGGAGCACAAAAAAACATGCTCAATCCATTCATCCCATTTTTGGGAAAAGCATAAAGAATATTTCAAAGCAGCCAATGGAGAATTATTCCAGACCAACCTGATTACCAAAAAACTAGTTGGTATTCAGTTCTTTCCAAACTGTATCCTTTGGATCAAAATTGTTGGATCCAATTTACCTGATAAGGATCTTTTGATCGGGTTTGACATACTTTACCTGATTAAAAATCTTCATATTACAATGTTTGGAGTTTGGTACAAACAATTGTTTCAACCATACACTGATGTCCTAAGACTGTTCTCCATCTCAAACTCTCCTCCTTCATATGGCTCATACAAAAACCGCTTTCTTCCTTTCTATCTTGAAAGCCATAGCCAATTTTCGCATCCAAATCCATGTTGGAAAAATGAAAGCTTCTTCATTAAGCTTCCCTTTAAGCTTAACGAAGACATCAATCCAACCAAAGCTACCCATACTAGTATGACACCATCTGATCTAAAATTAGCCCAGCAAGAATGCTCTCAGTTGCTTCAACAAGGGCTTATTGAGCCCACGAATTCTGATTAGGCTTGTCAAGCTTTCTATGTGGAAAAACGGTCCGAAATAGTTCGAGGCAAAAAACGCCTTGTCATAGATTACCAGCCTCTTACCTGTTTCCTCCGTGATGATAAATTCCCTTTGCCAAAAATTCAATCTTTGTTTGTCCATATTCATAATGCCAAGGTCTTTTCCAAATTTGACCTTAAAGCTGGCTCCTGGCAATTAGGAATTCATCCTGTTGACCGTCACAAAGTACCTTTTGCATTCTAAATGCCCACTATCAATGGTAAGTAATGCCATTCGATCTCAAAGTAGCACCTTCACTTTTTCAAAAAGCCATGATCAAGATCTTGGAACCTATACTCCACCATGCACTTATCTACATAGATGATGTGCTCTTATTTTCAAAAGACCATGATTCCCATCAGGATCTACTTTCTCACTTTCTCAAGATAATAGAGTCACATGACATTATGCTTTTTGATAAAAAAAGCATCCTAGGCCAGGATTTTATAGAATTTCTTGGCATGGTCATTAAAGATGGCCATTACCGCCCTGGTCTTCATATAGCTCAAGAACTGGTCCATTTTCCTGATGAACACTTGTCCAGAAAATAAATTTAGCAGTTTCTAAGCATTGTAAATTATCTTCGGGATTTTTTTCCCTCATGTGACAGTTCACACTAGTCAGTTGTAAAAAATGCTTAAGAAATCTGCCCCACCATAGGGTCCCTCTTAGACTGCTGCAGTTCAACATCTCAAGAAGACTGTTCAACATCCATTTCCATTAAAAATTCCCACTGAAGGACAACGCATTCTCCAAACAGATGCAAGTGATGAGTACTCGGGAGTAGTACTTTTGGAAAAGCTTGACGGAAAGGAATCTTACTGTGCTCATGCCAGTGGTCAATTCAAAGAATCAGAAAAACATTATCACGTAATCTATAAGGAGATCTTAGCCGTAAAATATGGAATTCAAAAGTTTGAATTTCATCTCATTAGCCATAATTTTCTTGGCAGATTAGATAACTCATATTTTATGAGAATTCTTGATTTAAAAAATAAGACACTACCAGACAAACACCTGCTTCGCCTTAAAACATGGTTTTCCAAATATGATTTTTCAGTACAACATATCAAGGGAGATCAAAATCTCATTCCTGACCTGCTATCTAGACTTCCCTCGTCAGCTTCTCTCACTCTCATATCTTCCTCTGTTGCAGTTCTAGTAATCTTCATGACTTTTTCCTTACCAAATTCAGCTCTTATAAGGAAATATTTCCTTTGTAATCGCATGTTTTCCAGTCCCTATCAAATCCAAGACTTTGCAAAAAAAATTATTTTTCGGTACTTCATCATACTCACTCATCTGGATTTCTTAGTTTTCACCCTGATCACCTTTTTCTCACAGGACTTACCATAAATCCCTCCAGATATATCACAGAAGATGAACTGTGGTACCTATGGTATCTTACTGTTCTATATGCTACCAAGCTTGTTTTTCCTGTACAGGCAATGTTTAGACGCCTTATCGACCTAACCCAAGCTCATTCCTTATTATGGACTCTCTTTGAATGGTTCTCTCCTCTCTCCTGGTGGAGAAAATAACTCAGTCTCATCATAATTCACCATCACCTCAATCTTCTCTATGATCAAGAAGGTGAACAATTCACCTCAATTTTCATCATCCACCGTCCCTACTTTCAACACCCTGTCACCAAACTCTTTGGGACACATGATCAAGCTTATGAGTGGAAAATCGTCCCTCACAGTTTTCCATTGACGCACGACTGTAACCTCGTCTCTACCTTAAAAAAACTACCTTCTTGAACTAAACCATGTTTAGCCCACACCAACTGATATTCAACGCACATCCCTCGGTCCACATCATGAACTTATGGTCATTCCTACTGCTAAAATGCCCTCATCTAGTCATTCTCCATCCACTGGAATATTGATTAAGGAAGAAAGACCAGACTATACCAACATTCTTTTCCAAGATTCTCAAGATCATTGGGAAGAATTCACTTCAATTCTACATCCTTCAGAAACACCTGGTGCATCTTCAACCAGTCCAATTCCACCAACAGATTCACCAACTCGTCAATACTATGCCCATTTGCCCTGATGGAAAGAACCTTTCGCAGAGGTCGATAGTGATGTTGACAACTTGTCACCCTCTCATAGCCACTGATGATCTTATCTGCAAGTCTTGTGTTTGCTTTTTAAGTATTTTTGTTTGCTTGTAATAATTACATTTTCTTTTGATAAAAGCAAATCATTTGCTTTTTGCTTTTACTTTGGCTTTGTAATAATGTTGTCTGTAATCATTACCTATTTACTTTTGCTTTAAGAAAAAGGATAGGAATCCTGTCTTATCCCTTTCATAATGATGTTTTTAATTATGTTTTTACTTTTGCAAAAGGATAAGGGTCTTGTCTTATCCTCTCTTCATAAGTTCTTCTATATAAGGAAGACTTATCTCTGCTTGTAAATCAGAACTCGTTTAAGAATTAAATAGAATCATGTTTTAATAACATCACATTCTAACCTTCTTCCTTTTCCTCTATTCTCCTTGAAAAACAACAGACTCTCTTAATAGTTCATTTCGATCTTGTAACGAGTATGCTCTGCACTCACCTTTTTTAAGGATCTTGTGCATCAGAAAGTTTAAGCTATGAATTCCAACATTCCAACCTCAGTTCATCCTATTCAGCAGCCAAGGAGTGGCTCCCCTTTTGGGTGGTAGAGGTCGTCCGTTCGAGTGGCATCAGAGCCTAAAAGACATGTTCGTACCTTTAAAACGAAGTGGTAAATATGAGATCTGTTTGTTTTAATTGGTAAATAGAGGAAAAATTCTTCTAATGGCTTCTTCATCCAATAATTCAGAAAATCTTGCTATTGTTTCTCTTTCTTCAACTCTTTCTCTTCCAAGAACTTGTACTAAACACCTAGCCTCCAAAATAGAAAACCTTGTTGAATATTCTTATGTTCCTAATTCAGCTCAAATTAGTGAATCTTTCATACCCCTCCTTAGCCCATATAAGTTATATCAAAGACCAAATTCCTTTACCCGGAGTATTAGAACCTTGATCTCAACCAAAAGACTTGCTCCTAAAGAATATGTCCAGTCATCTCGATTGGATCAGTGTGCTCTTCAGGCAACACAATCGGAACAGTATGTCACGTTAGAAATTCCAATAGAACGTGTCTCGCAATGGAAAAATGAAGGATATACTCATTTCCATGTTGGTGGAGTCCGATTGACTCCCACTCTTCATGACAGAAAGGGATTACCGGTCACTGCTCGGTTAGCACTGCTAGACACCCGGTTCAAAGAGTACCAACATGCAGTCATTGGCACTATTCTGACTACTTTGCATGCAAGAAGTGTTCGTTTGACTTTCTATCTTAATTTCAATCTCTCTTTTGATGATCTCAATCTACCTATAACTTTAAAAGTTCAGATCCAACTTCAAGGAGCTGAACCAACCGTTTCATCAAAAATAGCAACGTTACACCACTAGCTGGTGTATCGATTACAAAACCATGCACTTGATCTTCCTACACCATAAAACTCATATGATGCCTTAATGAATATTGCTGATTCAGAAACCATCCCTTCTATAGTCCAAATCCAAAAACAAATCCGAAAGCAAGAGCTTATTAAGCTCATGCCTCTTGAGTGACTATCCAACTATGAAAAATTTCACCAAAATTCCCAACCTGTTCAAACCTCTGATGCTCTCTTTGAAAAACGAGCTAATGGAACGGTTATGATGACTTTTCAGCCACCCACTGAACAAACACGACCCAGAGATTCCTTTTCTTACTCTTCCATGATTATGATTGTTCCAACAGCACATGAAGACATTCCCATCCATGGATTTGCCTATGACGGTTATCCGATTTACCCAGAAAAGATTAATGGCCACTTTTTATGGGATGTTCCAGGGTCCCATATGCGTGATCCAGACTGTCCATGCCTAGAAGAAGAAAATGATGATGACTTTAACAGATAGCCCAGACGTCGGAAAAAGAAAAGTCATAAGATGGAGCCATGCCAACAAAGGCCTCATTTGCCTCCATATGACCGAGACAGTACAACTCCTTTGCTAATCTATCAGAAAGGGCTAAAGCTCATCCAAAAGGAGTATCAATAAAAACACATGCAGACAAGAGGCTAATCAGCCTAGTATGCAACCTTCACCAATCCAGTCTTGCATGATGTTTTCATCCGGCTCGTACCAAGAACAGTTTCCACTTTTGGAAAAACAGGCAGAACCTCAGACAAAGGTTGTCACTAAACCTTTTGTCCAGTCTCCAGTAACTCCCACAGGCCAACTTGAGGAACCAAGACATTTTTAAACCGTCCTAAACTAGCAGACACAAAATATTAGGGCACAAAATTCAGCTTTCAAAACCCTTTATGACAAAATTGAAAGGGTTGCTTCTCAAGTCAAACAGACTGACACCAAAATTGATAAAATCACGGCTCAATTTGAATAGATATACCTCAATATTCAAAATCAAGTCTCTCAGCTTGATTCAGAACTTCGGATGATGATTCAAAACCGATACTGGGGGCCTAAAATTCAACTAAAAAGAAGCAGAGATCAGAAGACTAAAAGCTGAATTAGCTAGAATAAATGCAAATAAGGAAGATCACAGAAGATGAACTATGGTACCTATGGTGCCTCATTATTCGATATGCTAACAAGCTTGTTTTTCCTGTACAGGCAATGTCCAGACGCCTTATCGACCTAACCCAAGCTCATTTCTTGTTATGGACTCTTTTTGAATGGTTTTCTCCTCTCTTCTGGTGGAGAAAACAACTCAGCCTCATCATAAATCACCATCACCTCAATCTTCTCCCTAATCATGAAGGTGAACAATTCACCTTAATTTTCATCATCCCCCGTCCCTACTTTCAACACCCTGTCACCAAACTCTTTTGGACCTAGGATCAAGCTTGTGAGTGGAAAACCGTCCCTCACAGTTTTCTCTTGATGCACGACCATAACCTCATCTCTACATTAAAAAACTACCTTCTTGAACTAAACCATGTTCAGCCCACACTAACTAATATTCAACACACCTCCCTCGGTCCACATCATTAACTTATAGTCATTCTCATTGCTAAAATTCCCTCATCGAATCATTCTCCATGCACATGAATATTGATTAAGGAAGAAAGACCAGACTATACCCACATTCTTTTTCAAGATTCTCAAGATCATTAGGAAAAATTTACTTTAATTCTGCATCCTGCAGAAACACCTGGTGCATCTTCAACCAGTCTAGTTCCACAAACTAGTTCAGTTCCACCAACAGATTCACCAGCTCGTCAATATTATGCCCATTTGCCCTGGTGGAAAGAACCTTTCGCAGAGGTCGATAATGACGTTGACAACTTGTCACCCTCTCATAGCCATTGATGATCTTATTTGCAAGTCTCGTGTTTGCCGCCTCTTTCAGTATTTTTGTTTGCTTATAATAATTGCTTTTGCTTTTGATAAAAGCAAAGCATTTACTTTTTACTTTGTAATAATATTGTCTGTAATCATTTCCTGTTTGCTTTTGCTTTAAGAAAAATGATAAGGATCCTATCCTATCCCTTTCATAATGATGTTTTTAATTATGTTTTTACTTTTGCAAAAGGATAATGGTCCTATCCTATCCTCTTTTCATAAGTTCTTCTATATAAGGAAGACTTATCTCCACTTTTAAATCAGAATTCATTTAAGAATTAAATAGAATCGCGTTTTAATAACATTACATTTTAAGCTTCTTCCTTTTCCTCCATTCTCCTTGAAAAACAACATTCTCTCTTAATAGTTCATTTCGATCTTGTAACGAGTATGCTCTGCACCCGCTTCTTTAGAGGATCTTGTGCATTAGAAAGTTTTAGGCTGTGAATTCCAACGTTCCAACCTCAGTTCATCTTATTCAGTAGTCAAGGAGTGTCTCCACCCACAAACAACACATTCACTCACATATAGTCACACACACCAGCCCCTAACCCTGCTTAATGTTACAACCCTTTTTTCCCTTGCTGTGCCGTGTGACCTTAGGCGCTAAATCCCATTCTCTTGGCCCTAAGTCAGCCTTGCATACTCAATCTGTTGTTGGATTCGAAAGTAGAAAAGAGAGTTTATTCAAACTCGCTTAAGATGAAAGGAAATAACTCTTATTGCTTAAAGAAAGCTTACACTGCTTTGTGTGCTAAAATTTGTGTGTTTCTTGTTGTGTCTTGGCCAAATGAGGCCTCTCCTATTTATAGAATACAAGGAAGTGTCTAGATGGTGGCCTTGAATTAACTTAACTACCACATGACTCATTAATTACATGAAAATATTTTCAAGCATTCATACAAGCCTCCATAAATTTAGAACCTTCATGGATGGTGGCACACACACCATGGCTTGGGGCGTCACATTCTCCCCCACCTAATCCGAAGACGTCCTTGTTGACTCGCAGTGGAAGTCTTTGATCTTGTCTTGGAATTGCCACAAGTCTTTTGCGGGCTCCCAACTTACTTCGCTCTCGGGGTAGGCCTTTCCACTTGACGAAGTACTCTTAATGCGACAAAAAACTCTTTTTTCGAGCAACATGATCAACCAAAATGGTATTCATTTGTTTGTCATACACCCTTGTGTTGCCGACTGGAGGGCACTTGGATTCTCCCCACATCAGATCTTCCGTGTCCCCATGGTATGGCTTCAAGCAACTAACATGGAACACTAGATGAAGTTTAAACCAAGAGGGCAACTCTAGCCTGTATGACGCATTGCTGACCCTCGTGATGATAGAAAATGGCCCCTCGTATCGCTGAACAAGCCCTTGTGCACTGAGCGGGCAGAATTATATTTTGACGATAAGACCTTGACTAGCACCAAGTCACCCACATTGAACTCCACGTGTCTACGCTTGTTGGCCACCCATTTCTTCATTTGCTTAATTGCTTTGTCGAGGTGTGTTCGTGTTATGTCTGCTTGCTCATGCCACAACTTAGCCACCTTATATGCCGCAGGACACCTCCCGGTATAGCTCGTGATAAATGTGCATGGCGTTAGTGGCTGCTGTCCTATGACTACTTCGAAAGGGCTCCTAAAGGTAGCCTCACTCCACTTTACGTTATTGGAAAATTGGGCCACGTCCAGTAACTTCGCTTAATCATACTGGTTGGCACTCACAAAATGCCGCAAGTATAGCTCGAGCAAAGTGTTCACTCATTTCCATAAGCTTGAACAACTCAGTCCATAACCTCCCAGTAAACCATTTGTCACAGTCACTGATGATGGATTTTAGAAGTCCCCAATACTTCACCACATGCTTAAAGAAAAACTTGGCAGTGTCCTCCGTTGAGCACTTTTTCGGGGTAGGAATGAAAGTGGCATATTTAGAGAATCGATCCACTACCACAACAATAGTCGCAAACCCCTCAGACTTCGGAAGACAAGTTATGAAATCCATTAATATGCTCTCTCATGGTCGATCCGGAGTGGGAAGTGGCTCAAGTAACCCCGCAGGACATTATTGCTCTGCTTTATCTTGTTGGCAAACAAGGCATGTCCTCACAAACTGCTCCACCTCATCCCGCATTTAAGGCCAATAGTATGCCATCTCCAACAATCCTGATGTCAACCTTTGTCCTGGGTGTCTAGCCTACTTGGTGTTGTGACACTTCTTAATCAAGTTCTGCCTCAAGTTTCCATACTTTGGAACATAGACCCGTCCCTTGGGGTACAAAAGACCATCCTCAACCCAAATCTCTTCGATTTCCCTTGTTGCACGAGAGAAACCAGCTGCTTAGCCAAGGGATCATGCTTTATTCCCTCTTTTATTAGGCAAGATGTTCTCCTAGTATCCGACTCATGGCGGCAAACTTAGCCTTTCGACTTAAGGTGTCCGCTACCAAATCAACCCTTCCCGAATTATACTCCAAGACATACTTGAATTTGGTTAAGAAGTCTTGCCATCTTGCTTGTTTCGGACTTAGTAGTTTCTTTTGGCTTTGAAAGTAGTTAGTCACCACATTGTCCGTCTTCACCATGAACTTAGACCCATGCAAGTAATGCCTTCAAGTGCACAAACAATGTACTATCATTGTCATTTCCTTCTCTTGCACCGTATACAACCGCTCTGTGTTATTTAAATTTCAGCTCTTAAAAGCTATCAGATGCTTGTCTTGCATCAATACACCTCTAATAGAAAAATCAGAAGCATCCGTTGCACCTCTAATGGTAATGCATGGTTCGGTAGCACTAGAATCGGCTCTTCTGTAACAACCTTCTTGAGGGCATCAAAGGCTTGTTGGCTCATCTCCGTCCATTCCCGCTTGGTGGTTTTTTTGAGCAAGTTGGTGAGTGGTGTGACAATGGTAGAATAACCCTTGATGAACCTCCTATAGTGGTTTGCAAGGCCTAAGAAAGAGCGCAAGTTCGTGATCTTCGTGGGTGGCTCTTATTCGGCGATGCCCTTGGCCTTAGCCTTATCTATGAGCAACATCTCATCTTTAATCTTGTGGCCAAGAAAATCAACATCCAGCTATGCGAACGAACACTTCTCCCATTTAACATAGAGCTCATTGTCCCGCAACACCTTGAATACAACCTACAAGTGCTTGGCATGCTCCTTCAATGTTTTACTATAGACCACAGTTTCGACAAGATATACCACCACAAACTGAGCTGGAATATGCGGTTTATGAGCATGTAACATGTGGTCAGAGCATTAATGAGGCTGAAAGGCATGATCTTGAGCTCGTACGCCCCGTAACTAGTCACACAAGTGGTCTTTGTTAATATGTATATGTTCATTTTATTAATTTTGATGATAACAAACTTTAAATGCTTTTTATTAAAATGTTGGAGTTTTTCATTAATAAACAATTTCTCAAAAGCCGTATAATCTTTCTAAATGTGTTCATGAAAGATGGATAATCGTTAAACTTTAATCGAAAAATAATTCCCTGCGAAATTTGGTTAAAATTGTAATTTTGGAATTAAATGGTGAACCATTATCCTTAAAATTGAATCGGTTATAAAAAATGAATAAAACAAATATGTTTCACAAGTTACTGGAATTAAACGGTGAACCGTTAATTTCAAACGGCTAACCAATAATTTTCAGAATGTCATTCTATGCTAACCTTCAACTGTTTAGCAAGAACGAATAACAATAATCTGATTTACAGGTCTTTGAAAATTAGCGGCAAACTAATAGTGGCAAATAGTCCACCGTTTATTTGAATTTCAACTCAACGGTCACTTGGACCAGTCAAACCGGTTAATCGATAACTGTTAACGGCAATATGATTTCGGGTAGAAAGTCAACAACGACTATTTTTAAGCTCCAACTATAAATAAGCTCAATCAAATTTAAATAAAGGTTGATCACAAAGTTATCATTGAGCTTTAAATTCATTCTTACTTTATTTATTCACACATTAGGCATTGATTTGTAATCATATATATTGTGTGAGAGAAAAACAAATTTGTAATCTTTGTTTTGAGTGATTGTAAGTGTTAGAATATACTTGGGTTAAGAGATTGTAGATAATCTCTTAGTATAAAGGTTGATTGACACATTTGAAGTCATTTGTAAGTGTTCTCGAAGCTTTGAAGGCTTGGATAGTGAAACCTTCAAGCCTAGTGTGCTTGGAGGTGTGGACTTAGACGGGGATTGCCGAACCACGTAAAAATTCTTGTGTTTGTTCTCTCTTCCCTTATTCTTTTATTATTGTGATTTATTGAATTTATTGTTTCAATTCCATTAAGATATTAGATTAAATTGTTGTGTGGTTTGCTTAGCTTGAGTTTTAAAATCCCAATTTACCCCCCTCTTGGGTTGCATAACTTACATTTCATTTGGTATCAGAGCAAGATACTCTTGTTCAGACTTAACCGTCTAGAGCTAAAGATAAATGATAATCCAAAACGACTCAACCTTTAGGGAAGGACAACCCACAACTAAAACACCGTTCTTTGACGATAATGACTACCCATATTGAAAAATTATGATGAGAATTTATTTATAAATTTTAGATTATTAAATTTGGAAAGTTATTTGTGATGGTCCATTCATGCCTATGATTAAAAAATGAAGTAAGAGATGATATTCTAAAACCGTCAAGTCATTGGAGTGAATTAGAAAAGAAAAAGATATCTTTAAATTCCAAGGCAATGAATGCTTTGTTTTGTACTCTTGATAAGAAAGAATTTTATAGAGTATCTAGTTGTGAGAGTGCCCAAGAAATATGGAATAAACTTGAGGTTGTTTATGAAGGGATAAATCAATTTAAAGAGTCTAAAATTAATAGATACACTCGTCAATATGAATTGTTCCAAATGGAACAAAATGAAAGTATGTATTCTATGTACACACGATTTACGTACATAGTGAACACCCTAGGAGCCCTAGGAAAAACTTTTTCAAATAGCGAGAAAGTCAAGAAAATCATTAGGTCACTTCCAAAAGAATTGAGAGCTAAGAGGATTGCCATTGAGGAAGTCAAATATTTAAATACCCTACCTATTGATGATTTAATTGGCTCTCTTATTTCTTATGAGGAAGACTTAGCAGCGGAAAAAAGCAATGAGAAGAAGATGAAAAGTATTGCTCTTAAAGTCTCAAAATATGAGAGTAATGGGGAAAGTGAGCCCGATGATGAGGAGTTGGCTATGCTAGTGAGGAGATTCAAAAATTTTTTTTATAAAACCAGTGAGTGAAGAAAATTTAGAAACCTCAAGAACCAAAAGGAGAGGAAAGAAGTAATCATATGCTATGAATGGAAGAAGCTTGACCATATAAGATTGGAGTGCCCACTTCTCAACAAACTCAAGAAGAAAGCCATGGTTGCTACTTAGAATGATAGCGATGAAGATTCAAGTGATGAAGAAGATTCGCAAGAAGTGTCAAATCGAGCACTTATGGCCACAAGAGATGATATTAATCTCGATGAGGTAAGTGATCCTACCTATGATGAATTATATGATGCTTTTAAATAATTGCATGATGAGTGGATAAATCACAAAAATGTGTTTTTGATAAAGGAGGAATTGGCTATAAGTCAAATTTGAAGCAAAAGTATTATTAGAACTACTTTGTGAAGAGTACATCTATTAACAATAAAGTTGTATGTCATTATTGCAATCAAAATTGTCACATGAAGCTTGGATGTCCTGTTAAAAGAAATGTATATCATAGAGTAAAATGTATTTGGGTTCTAAAAGGAATAATTGCTAACACTCAAGGACCCAAAACGTTTTGGTTACCTAAGACTTGAGATTTTCTCTGCAAGGCTTAAAGAAGAAGAAAAATAAATGGTACTTGGACATTGGTTGTTCAAGGCTTATGACCAGAAACTATGCATGGTTTTCAAGTTTCACCAAAATCGAAAACGGTGGAGATGTTTCTTTTAGAGACAATTCAAATGAAAAGATTCTCGGAATTGGTAATGTCGGTAAAGTTTCGTCAACCCTAATTGAAAATGTATATTTGGTTGAAAATTTGAAACACAACTTGATTAGTATTAGTCAATTGTGTAACAAAGGTTATAAAGTTGTTTTTGATAAATCTAGATGTGTTATTGAGAATTCATGTGATTGCAAGATTGTATTTGTTGGAAATAGATGTGGTAATGTTTATACCATTGACATAAAATGTGCATTTGCTCGTGATAAATATTTTTTCGGCATTGCATGATGATGGTTGGCCATGGCGTCGAAGACTAGGACATGCTAGCTGTTAGCCTAAAGGGCTACACATAATGTAATTTTGATGATAACAAATATATGTTTTAAGTGATTTAATAGATATTATATTTCACATTTTCACTAGTTTTTGAAGGGTAATATTTATGCAAGTGAATCAAGTGAAATCAAGCTCAAGACACTCAACGGACAACGGAGAAATGAAGAATAAAGTTTAGAGCTCAACAAATAAATTAGTGCGATAAATTCTTGTAAAGCCAGTATGATTTAATTGATGCATGATTTAACATTTGAGAAGTTCAAGAGATTAATTTAATTAAATACTTTTCATAAACTAAAAGGTTTTATTTTTATAAAGTAATGTATTTTGTGGATTTAAGTAATTTGGACTTAAATGCTAAGATTTAAAATCTTTGATTTTAATAAGTATTAAATTTTGGAGTTGGACGTTTTTACAAACATTTGAAATGTTTTGGGTTATACTATAATTTATGAATATTTTGGACTAACGTAAAAAGTTTTGAGAACTTTAAAAAATATGGGTAAAAGGACCTTTGTGCGAAATAATAAAATCTTTAGGGCCATATCATAATTTCAAAAAGTTTGGGAAAGACAACTATTCTTAGGAAGTTCTGAAATTAGACCTATTTACAAAATTTTATGACATTTTGGGCCATAGTATAATTATAAAAAGTTTTAGACCAAAGTGTAATTTTAGTGAACAGTTTTACTGTAGCAAAATTCAAAAATAACGGTAATATCACTGTTCCTGAGCGGCTTGCCGGATAATCAAGCGGCTAACCGCTTGGGCACGAGAATTTGCCTATAACGGCTAGTTTTCGAGCTTTCACTATAAAAACTCAACTCAAACTTCATTCTAAGAACTAATGCAAACAAATATAAGATCATACAACATATATTGAGCTTCCAAAACGCAAATCATCATAGATTGAATCATTGTGAGCTATTATTTGCATATCCACTCTTAAAGAAAGTTTTTGTTGTAATTTTCATTTCTTATCAAATTGTGAGTGTATAAGTGTGAGAACCACTTGGGGTAAAGAGATTGGGGAGATAATCTCTTAATTGTAAAGGTTCATTGGCACCTTGTAAGTCAATTGTAAGAACTTGAAACCTTGGGAGGCTTGGATATCCTCGAGCTTGGTTGGCTTGGAGGCGTGGACGTAGGCGGGAATTGCCGAACCACGTAAAAATTTGTGTGTTTATTTTTTTTCTCTTCCCTTACTCTTTTATTTTTACGCTTATTTGAATTTATTGTTCCCTATTTCATTAAGGCATTAGATTGATTTGTTGAGCGAGTTGTCTTGCATAATTTATAAAATCCCAATTCACCCCCCTCTTGGGTTGCGTTACTTGTATTTCACTAGCATGGATTTAATTTCAAAGATTTCCAAACATTATTTAGTTAAAGGTCTTCCAAAAATCAGTTTTCAAAAGGATAAAATTTGTGAAGCATGTCAATTTGTAAACAAATCAAAACCTCATTTAAAAACAAAAATCATATTTCTACTTCAAAAGCTCTTCAATTACTTCATATAGACTTATTTGGACCTTCAAGATATACTAGATTAAATGGCAAATATTATGCTTTTGTAATTGTTGATGATTTTTCAAGATACACATGGGTATTATTCTTAACTAATAAAGATGATGCTCTTGATGCTTTTAAAATATTTTGTAAGAAAGTTCAAAATGAAAAAAAAGGTATGGTATTGTGTGCATTAGGAGTGATCATGGTAGAGAATTTGAAAATCATTCATTTGAGAATTTTTGTCATTATAGGGATTGTGCATCAATTTTCATCACATAGAACTCCACAACAGAATGAAGTTGTTGAGAGAAAGAATAGTTCGATTCAAGAAATGGCTAGAACCATGTTGAATGAAAATTCTTTGCCTAAGTATTTTTGGGCCGAGGCCGCCAACATTGTTTGCTATGTTTTAAATCGTGTGTTGATTAGATCTCATCTCAATAACACTCCATATGAGCTTTGGAAAGATAGAAAACCCAACATTGGTTATTTTAAAGTTTTTTGATACAAATGGTTTATTTTGAACACTAAGGATAATCGTGGCAAATTTGATCCAAAATCCGATGTTGGCATCTTTCTTGGGTATTGAAACTCAAGCAAAGCTTATAGAGTTTATAATTAAAATAACTTTAGTTATGGAAGAGTCTATGCATGTTACATCAATCCATTATAGGTTCTAAATGGGTATTTAGAAACAAAATGGATGAATCCAATGTTGTTATAAAGAATAAAGATAGATTGGTGGCTCAAGGTTACAACCAATAAAAGGGAATTAATTTTGATGAAACATTTGCCCCTGTAGCTAGATTAGAATCCATGAGAATGTTGTTAGTATATGCATATCATAAAGATTTTATTTTATTTCAAATGGATGTTAAGAGTATTTTCTTAAATGATTATATTATAGAGGAAGTTTATGTGAAACAGCCCCCTGGGTTTGAAAATGAAAAATTTTCAAATCATGTTTACAAGTTGTCAAAAGTATTGTATGGATTAAAGCAAGCACTTAAAGCATGGTATGATAGGCTTAAAAATTTCTTGTTGGATAATGATTTTTCAATGGAGAAAGCGGATACTACTCTCTTTGTTAACCATAAGAACTAAGATATACTTGTTGTTCAAATTTATGTTGATGATATTATTTTTGGTTCTACAAATGAATTATTGTGTAAAGAATTTTCATCTTGTATGGGTAAAGAATGTGAAATGAGTATGATGGAAGAGTTGAAGTACTTCCTTGGGCTGCAAATAAACAAAATGAGGAAGAAATTTTCATAAATCAAGCCAAGTTTTTTAAAGACATACTTAAGAGATTTGGCATTGATGATTTGTATTTGAGAATTTGTTCAATTTTAAAGGGAGACTTTGCTGAAATTTTTGATCGCATAATATGGGTAATCTCTTCATCTTGCCACTCATGCTTAAAATATCCTTCTATATTTTCTTTTTGATGATGAAGGGGGAGATAATGGATAATGGGTATATTAATATGATTTGTCTTGAAATAATTTATTTTGAATGATTTATAAAAATTTATTCATTCATTTAAGGGGAGCATACATTTAGGGAGAGTAAAGTATTGAAAGAGTTTGTCATCATAAAAAAGGGAAAGAATGTTAACATGTATATGTTCATTATATTGATTTTGATGATAACAAACTTTAAATACTTTTAATTAAAATGTTGGAGTTTTTCATTAATAAATAATTTCTCAAAGGCCGTATAATCTTTCTAAATGTGTTCACGAAAGATGGATAATCGTTAAACTTAAATCAGAAAATAATTCCTTGCGAAATTTGGTTAAAATTGTGATTCTAGAATTAAACGGTGAACTATTATCCTTGAAACGGTTAACCGATAATTTCCAACGAGGGATAAATGCTTAAACTTACAGGTCTCTGGAAATTAACGACAAACCGATAGTGGCAAACGGGCAATCGTTTATTTGAATTTCAATTCAATGGGCACTTGGACCAGTCAAAACAGTTAACCAATAACTATTAACGACGATATGATTTCGGGCAAAAAGTAACAACGGCTATTTTTAGCTCCAACTATAAATAAGCTCAATCAAATTCAAACAAGTGCTAAACAACGTTATCATTGAGCTTATAATCGAGAATACAACATTCATTAAGCTTCAAATTCATTCTTGCTTTACTTATTCACACATTGCGCATTGATTTGTGGTCATATATATTGCATGCGAGAAAATAAATTTGTAATATTTGTTTTGAGTGATTGTAAGTGTTATGATACACTTGGGTTAAGAGATTAGGGATAATCAATTGGTATAAAGGTTGATTGATACCTTTGAAGTCATCTGTAAGTGTTCTTGAAACTTTGAAGGCTTGAATAGTGAAATTTTCAAGCCCAATGTGCTTGGATGCGTGGACGTAAGCGGGGATTGCTGAATCACGTAAAAATCTTTGTCTTTGTTTTCTCTTCCCTTACTCTTTTATTATTGTGATTTATTGAATTTATTGTTTTCGATTCCATTAAGGCATTAGATTAAATTGTTGTGTGGTTTGCTTAGCTTAAGTTTTAAAATCTTAATCCCCCCCCCCTTTTTGGGTTGTATAACTTGCATTTCAGGTTTTGATTCATTCTTTCTCCAATCCGCACTTGGTAGTATTTTGATCTAAGGTCAAGCTTGGAGAAGTACTTGGCCCATCCAAGTTAGTCGAAAAAATCCACAATCAATGGGATATGGTATTTGTTATTCACGGTCACCTTGTTGAGGGCCCGCTAGTTGATGCACAATCGAAGCGATCCATCATGCTTTGGTTAAAAGGGAACGGGTGCCCCCATATGGTGCCTTTGAGGGCTGGATATATCTCACATCTAGCAGCTCTTTAATTTCCCTCTGCAACTCCTCTAACTCCGAAGAGGACATTCGGTAGGGTGTTCTTGTTAACGGCTTGGCACCCAGCTCCAACTCTATATTGTAGTCCATTTCCCGTCGTGGCGGCAATTGCTTTGGCAACTCAGGTGCCATCATGTCTTTATACTCCTCAAGGACTTGAGTTACTGTCTTAGTATTTCAATGGCTGTGGTGTCTTCGCGTTATCGACCCCATGAATTGTGGCCAGAAAAGTCTCCTCATGCCGCTTACAACCCTTGCTGGTTTGCATTGTAGAAACAAGAGTAAAGTCATCTAAAGGTATGACAGAGAAGTTTGCCTTACCTCGCCAAGGGTCTAGATGTAGCTTCGTATCCCGCGCTACCCCGTTAAGTAGTTTAGTCTCCAAATTCAATACCTTGAGCCAACCGTTAATTTTCTGAACTTTGAGACCAATATGCTTGGCCTTGTTCACCTTGATAAAATTGTGGAAAGCTCCCATGACAATCAAGGCTAGGGCTCTATTTATGTTGATTGTAGCCTCAACATGTATTAATGACTTGTCTTGTACCTTTGCTGGAATTTACTTGGCATTCAATGCATTAAAGAATTGGAGACATGGCACCTCGATTGCTTCTCTCCAGACTCACTAAACATGGCATTGAAAGCCTTCTTCTTTGAGCAGTCCCTTACCAATGGTCGTCATTGCAAATGAAGCAATTGTGCTTGTATTTAGCCTCTTTCTTGCCATCATTTGGGCCATTCTTCTTTTGTAGCACCCTTTTTTTGCCATCATGATGCTGCAGTTTATCTCTTTTCGCTCCTCCAATTTTCCTTGTAAGGGCTTCTTATCTTTCTTCAGCTTGGATGATTCACCCTTTCAAAGCTCCACAAGTGTGTCTGCTGGTAGTGTCGTTAAGGTGCATCAAATTTAAAACCTTACCACTAATATAAATAATTAGTACAGAGCGAGTAAGGATCGATGCCACAGAGACTATGGTAGTTATATTTATTTATCAAATCTAAAATAAGATTTAAAATAAAATAATAGTAGTAATAATAGAAATTAATCTAACTAAAGAAAATTTCAATTGTAAATAAAAAGGAGGTTTATGAATTTTTAACTAAATAGTAAGAAATAAAGAAATTAAAACTACGAACAAGAATTTAATAAAAACTCTAGTTAAAGGAGAAA
>MKYO02000238.1:54632-134137 GCA_002013955.2 Citrus medica
TAAAGAGAGCTTTTTTGGCAAATTCTTGGATGGCAAAGACAGAAGGGAAGTTTTTGTTGAAAGGAAAGGTTTTCTTCATAATGGCTTCAGGTGGGAGTGAAGTAGCCATGGAGATGATAGGAAAATGGTAGGTGGTGGAAAACAGAGTGAGAGGGTTTTCTAGTTTGGAAAGTCTGGATAGCATATTAGGGATGAGGTTCTGGGACCCCTTTATATGCTTAACTGAAAAATCGTATTTAGAAAATCAATCTTTTAATCTGAGTAACATTTTTTCGAGAACAATTTTACCTTTGAAATTAAAGATATTGGGGAAGGTTGAACTGTCCATTCGGATGAGAAAATGGTGTCCAATCAGATGATACTCAAACTTCTTGATGCCATGCTTTACCGCTAAAATCTCTTTGAAGATGCTGTGGTAGTGCTTCTGCGTGTCAGAAAAATGTCCACTAGCATAAGCGATAAAGTGATTAGGTTTACAAATTCATTCCTCAACGAGTCTTGCTAGTGGTAATTTCCTTCCTATGTTTCTATTTTAAGCAGATTTTAAACTTTGGTAGGAAAGTTCTTTACGATTTTAGCTAATACTTTTAATGCTGGTGAAGATATATCTTAGTCTTTTGATAGTCGAAATGGATCCATCTTTGCTAGGAAAGGTAAGGAAGGACATATTTTATGTCATTTCTTTGAGAAAAAGAGGGTTGGTGATTTTCTGAAAAGGTAATGGGATTTTGAAACAGTAGTGATGCCCGGAATTTCCATTGCATTCAAGGTTGGAGAATCCTCTAGTACTACTTTCCCCCCTTCACTATTGGATGCAACAATTATTGGGAACTTATTGAAGGTGGAAAAGTTAAGCTATAAGCCAAAAGCAAAAGTGGGGGAACACTTTATGCATTCCATGCAGCAGTATACGAATGAAAGTGCTACTATTCTTCGCTTGTATTTTGGCATGAAATTGAAGATCATAGGGTTATAGCTCTTGAATGATGATTACAAGGGATCCACAAAATCCTGCAAGGGGTTGTCATCTGAGTTGGAAGGTGCTAAGGCCGGTATTGTGAAAAGGAAACTAGGAACACTATGTACGTGGCGTTGTTATACCAGAGCAATGGTAACAGAGTTATCCTTTGGACCAGTAGTCCGCATGTTCAGGTTTCCAGCCGATATACTTAGTGTACGAGAATGACGTAGTTACAAGATACCAGACATTCCATTTTCTTACGATGAACTAAGAGTATAAACAACCCTAAGAGACACAGACTCTTCTTAGTCACTTAGTCTAAAAACAGGATTCCGTCACTTGGTCACTTAGAACAAATAAAGAATGAGAGCCTGACTAGCTTTCTAGTGCACAGGATCCTTTCTCAAGGCAAGTACAGAGCATACTTGCAGAAGATAGATATTGAACAAGGTTAAGAGTTCTTAACTTAAAGAATCTTAGGATTAAAGAATAGAAACGAAGGTTTAGTTATCCATAGAGTGGAAATTCGAAATTGTTATCTAAAAACTTCCTTTAGTTATCCATAAGGAGGAGAAAAGACAAAAGCTGGATCAAGATCATTCTACTTGGCACACAACACACATATTTTACAAAAGTAGGTAGGGCTCACTGGAACAGTAGTGGCCGACAAAAGCAAAGTGCAAAATTACATGAGGACAAACAACTTTAAAAAGCTAAAGCATAAAGTACTTTATTTTACATTATTACAAAGTGACAAATCTTTTTAAAGAGATATTGACGCATCTTCAGATGAGGATGAATATGTCTCATCTGGGTCACGATCAGGGTCTCTGCCTTGCTTAAAGATTTTTTTTCTGGATGAGAACATCCTGGAACACATGGCCAAGGGCAATATTGGGCTTTTGGTGATAGAGGAGTTGGCTAAGGGAAATGTTCTGGTTGGGTTGAAAATGGCGGATATGGAGAAGAGGATGATCCATAGAGTTCATATGGTGATGGTGAAGGGACTAGAGTGAAGTCTTTATAAGGGTCTTGGGAATCTTGAAATAGAAAATCAGTATAGTCTAGCTTTTTGTCTTTTATGATGATTCCATGGTTGGGAGGTTGGGAATGTAAGGATGGGGTAGGGATCATGAACATTTCATGTTTTGGTCCAAGAGATGTGTAGAGGATATCCGGTTGGACTGGAGGAATATGGTTGAGTTCCATGAGGAAGTTCTTCAAGGAAGTTTTGATGTGGAAATCTTGTTCAAGACAGGCAATATGAGGAACTGTGGTCCATTCATAACTCTGATTCTTGGTCAAAAAATCTTTGGTATGAGGATGTTGAAAGTATGGACGATGAATGATAAAACAGAAGTGAACTGCTTGCCTTCTTGGTCTGGGAGTTCTAGAAGACGATGTGTGTCAGCAATCTACTGTAGCTTTATGCGCCACCATGGTAATGGTGAAAACCATTCAAAAAGAGTCTAGGTAAGAGAAGTAGAAGACTTTGGATAATTGAGCTTGGTGAGAAGGGACAAGACTGGGAAAACCATTTTTGTGGCATATAGAACAGTAAGACACCATGTATACCAAAGTTCATCTTCGGTAATATCTCTGTGGGGTGTAATTACTAATAGGCTCTCGACTCATCGTGTAGATGTTCATAAAAAACCGAAAGAGGAATTTCCTGGTGAAGTCTTGAATCGAGTGAGGTGATTGGAAAGTCATGTTGAGTCGGAAAGACTTCTGGGTGAGAGCTGTTTTAGGAAGTGAACTACATGGCAATGATTGATCGGGAAGGAAATTTAAGAAGTGATATAGAAGAATTGGGAAGGTTGTGGTTTTGGATTTCACCTTTTATTTACTGGACATGGTAATCATATCTTGAAAACCATTCTTTAAGCCAAAGTAAGGTTTTTTTCGGGAACAATCTTCTGCTTAAAGTTGACCAATAAAATGGAATTCAAATTTCTTGATACCATTTTTCATGGCTAAGATTTCTTCGTAGACTGTGTGATAATGCTTTTGTGCATTAGGAAATTGGCCACTTGCATAAGCAATAAAGTGTTCTTTTCCATTGCATTCTTCAAGGAGGATAGCCCCCCATGACTCATCACTGGCGTCTGTTTGGAGGATTCTTTTGCCGTCTGTAATTAGCTTTAGAGGTGGCGGATTATGAGCAACCTACTTTAATTTCTTTACAGCATCTGTGTGGATATCTGACTAGGATGGTGGATTCTTTTTTAGAAGTTCAGACAACTTGCTTGTATGGTTATTGACATGTGGCAGGAAATCACGGATGTAATTGATGATTCCAAGAAACTATTGGACTTGCTTTTTTGTAAAGTCACTTTCGAGAAAGTGGAGTAACTCTTGTGCAATGTGGGGTCTAGGCTGATAATGGCCATCTTGGATTTTCATGACAAGAAAGTCAGCCGAGGTTGTCGCAATTGTACTTTTCTTGTCAGAGATTAGGGATGGCAAAATAATCCGGACCTGGCCCGGACCCGGACTAACCCGGATAATCCGGGCCGGGTTGAACCCGCACTGGAGTGTAAAAAAATCCGGATCCGAAATGAATTTTAATAACCCGGATTAATCCGAGTTCGGGTCCGGGTTTGGGGTAACCCGTGAATCCGGAACCCGGACCCGGATTCATTTTTTTATATTATTTTTATTAGTTAATATAAATAGAAACATAAAAAAAAACCTTAAAAAATCACAATTCATTTTTTTCTTTCATTCTTTCTAGTTTCTATCACAAATCGGGATTACATAAGAAAAAGTGACAAACCCTAGCTGTGCCGCGACTGCCTCCTCCTGCTGTCCAATAGGCAAGTCAAACAACCATCGCCTAGGTTTGTCACCGTCGCAAGGTCGGGTTCGCCGTCGTCGCAAGGTCAGGTTCGCGGTGTTCACCACTGTCAAAAGATTGGGTTCCCCACTGTCGCAACTCGCAACTCGTTTGGTTCACCACCGTCACATGCTTGCAGCACTGCAATTCCTCTATTCATCATCATTAGCTCCTCTATTCGTTTGATTCACCACACACTTGCGTATTTGCGGTTTTATAATTAAATTATTTACAGTCATCATACTTTGCTCACTTTACTTACCATATAAAATACTTGATTATTTCAATAATATCTCGCTTTAGTTGCATATTTAATACTTAATTAATTTCACGACTCATATCATCATGTTTTTTTTTTCTTTTCAATGATGCTGTCAAATGAAATGATCTGATAAAGCCTTGAGAAATGCCATGGGATTGGAGATGGAGGTTGTGGATTGACCACTTAACTGACTTTTGTTTCCTTTTTCCTCAAATTTGAAGCTTAGTAGCTAACCCACCGAAGAGAGTAAAATGGATGAATCTGTACCCATGCCATAATATTCACCATTTGAATTGCTTTCTAGAGTTTTCTGGAGTTAGTTTTGAGTTATTGATCCGGGAACCCGGATTTTTCCGGGTTGAACCCGGTTCGGACCCGCATGAGAAAAAATCGGGTTTTAATCTGGGTCCGGGAATAAATAAAAGTGTCCGGGTTCGGAACCGGGAAGGCTAAACCCGGACCCGGATTTTGCCATCCCTATCAGAGATCATGATTCCATGTTCTTGAATGATTTGGAAAAAAGAAGTAAATCATCAATGTAAACAAGGGTATGGTGGAGGATTGGCTTAAATATAGTGGTCATGGCATTTGGAAAAATGGAAGGGGCAGTTTTAAGGCCAAAAGGAAGAAATGTCCATTGGTAATTAGCATTTGGAATACAAAAAACAGTTTTGTATCGTTCTGAAGGGTGAATGCCAAGTTGCCAAAAATTGGAGTTCAAGTCGAATTTTGAAAAGATTCGAGCATTTTTTAGGTGGACAAAAAGGGTGTGTCTGTTGGGTAATGGAAATTTCTGATCTTGGAGAAAATTATTGAGTGGCTGATAGTCAATGACTAATCGTTTTTTGCCACGAAGAATTTCAGACCTTTTTTCAACATAGAGAGCTTGACAAGCCCATTGAGAATTTGTGGGCTCAGTGAGGCCTTGTTTTAGCAATTGGGCACATTCTAGTTGGGCCAGAATAAGGTCTTGTAGATTTGGTTGGGTTGCTGTCTTCATTTAGTTTGAAAAGTAAGGATATAAAGAACTTTGGGTTTTTCCACAACGGGTGTGGATGGGTAAAAAGGCTATGGTTGGTTTTCAGGGAAAAATTTGAGGATTTAATCTGTAATGGCCTAGTATATGGGTGGTGAATGGGCTAAAGAATAGATCTTTAGAGTGTTGGTAAAGGTTTAATCATGGATTTGTAACGGAGACCAGAGGAAGTAATCTGGACATTTTTTGCCTGATATAAAGAACTTTGGGTTTTTCCACAACGGGTGTGGATGGGTAAAAAGGCTATGGTTGGTTTTCAGGGCAAAATTTGAGGATTTAATCTGTAATGGCCTAGTATATGGGTGGTGAATGGGCTAAAGAATAGATCTTTAGAGTGTTGGTAAAGGGTTTAATCATGGATTTGTAACGGAGACCAGAGGAAGTAATCTGGACATTTTTTGCCTGATGTAGGATGTCAAAACCTACAAGGAGATCGTTGTTTGACAAAGATGAACCAATTAGCTTGATCCAAACAACACAATTAGGAAATAATTGGATTTCTATTGGATGTTTAGAAACTAATTTAGTTGTAAAGATCTTTCCATCAACTGCTTTGAAGTGTTCTTCCTGAGTTTTCCAATACTCAGTAGGAAGAATAGTAGGATTAAGCATGCTTCCCTGAGCACCAGTATCGAGAAAACCAATGGCTATGATGGGTTTATGATATCTGGAAAGGACAATTTGGATTTTGACAGAAGGTATGGTATGGTCATGGATTAGGATGGAGGAAGGTTGGACTGTGTAGATTGGTTCAAATTCAGAACTGTCTGAATCACTGGATTCTGCTGGTAAAGCAAAAACTGTATCATCATTTGGCTCTTCTTGTTTAGAAAACAAATGTTCAACTTGATCTGTGGTTGGAGAAAATTCTGTGTGAGGTTTGACAGGACGTCTTTGAAAGGACGTCTTTGACAAAATCCTTTGACAGGGCAGTCTTTTACAAATGAAACATTTGTTACTCTTCATGTTAGGAAAATCCTTGGAGCGGGATTGACTTTTCTTGAAAAAGCGAAATTTTTTAGTACGTCGTTTCCGGGATGGAAATGGGGATATGGATTTCCTGAAATGAGACTTTCTGAAATGAGGCTTTTTCTTTGTTGAACAATCACATTTTTTTGGATCTTTGCACTTGATAGCCAAGTAAGGCTTTCTGCAAGCAGATCTGAAAGGCTCTTTTTCTTTGATAAGTTCCTGGAAGAATTTCTTTTGTTCACACAATTTGTCAAGACATCCCATAGCAATATGAAATAATTTTCCCAATGATAAAGTGTCAATGTTGAGCTTGTGAGCAGCTAACTAACGCTGGATCTCTGGTTGTAATTCTTCTGGAAGAGACGCTAGAAATACATGTCTGAGAGTAGCATCATTGAATCCATTTAGCTTGTAATAAAGTAACGACATCCGCTTGTAGTGGTAATGACGATCTTTAGTGTTGAGAGAATAACATTTCATGTTGAGATAATTACAGGTATTTCATGAATGTTCACAGAAACAAACCCGAAAGATTTCCTTCTTTATGTTTAGAACATCTGTTCCTCTCTGGTTTCACCATTGTTCCCACTCTCACCATCTCTGAAGATGAATTATAGTGCATGTGGTGTCTCACAGTCCTGTTTGCTACAAAGTTTATTCTCCCTATCTGATCCACTCTTCAGCATATCTCCAACACCAGATCATGCACCCACACTTCTCTGGACACTCCTTGAATGGTTTTCACCATTCACTTGGTGGCGTAAACAATTACATAATATATCTAACTTTCATCAATTAGATAGAATTCCATATCAAGAAGCAGATATGTTTACTTCGGTATTCATAGTCCACATGGCATATTTCCAATATCCCCAGACAAAAGACTACTGGACACAGGACATGGCGTATGCATGGAAAACATTCCCACATCATTTCCCTCTTGACCATGATCCTACAATCATCTCCACTCTCAAAGCCTACTTGTTAGAACTCAACAATGTCCAACCTATCCCCACAGACATTCACCACACCTCCATTGGTCTTCCCACACTCTTGAAATTCAACCAGGCACCCAAATATGTACTCAAGGATCCAGTTCCAGTCCTGACTACACCAATGTTCTCTTCCAAGATGCTCAAGACCCTTGGGCAGACTTTCAGTCTTTATTGGCAACCCAAGAGACTCAGTACACCATCACTGAACCAGGCTCTTCGTCTACTCCAACTCAAGCTCAACGCTAGCAAGCCCCGAATTAGATGAAGACTTCCTGATCTACTAAGAAATTCAACGAGCAAAAGAAGAATATGAAAATGAAACCGATGATGTGTCCCCATCCAGATTTCCCTCAACTCCATAATCGCCTCACATGGCTACAGAGTCATCCGGGAATCTCCGCTTTTCCTGCTTTCAATAAAAGACATAGGTCCTACCCTAAAGTGTATTTTATCTTTACTTGGCTTTCCAGCTCTATTTAAGTGCTCTTCGGTCTTTGTAAAATTCATATTGCCATCAATAATATTTCTAAGGCTTACTAAGTTTCTCTTCTTCTTCTAGGTATCGAAGAAAATACTTGAGTTACTAAACTAAGAGCGTTCATCTTTATTTTCTATACTGAGTATGCTACACTTGCCTTGCTTCAAGGATCCTACGTATCAGAAAAGTCCTAATTTGTTTATAAAATTGATTTAAAATAAAACTGTTTTCTCACAACGTTCACCCTCTTTAAAGGTCAGAGGTGACCTGTTTTCGGGTGGTATCGTGATCAATGGTTTTTGCTTTTTTTTGGTTTTATATCTAAGGGATTATAGGTATATTGGCTGGAAACCAGAACTTGCGGACTACTAGTCCAAAGGATAGTCTAGCACTATCATAGTTTGGGTATAACAACGCCACGTACCTGTTACACCCAGTGGTATTAGAGCCAAACGAAACTTTCCAGAGGTGGTATCATGGTTTAGTTCTCAAGTATTATTATTCACAGCCTAGAAGAAACTCCATAAAAAATGGCATCCTCCTCTTCTTCATCAAAAATAGCTTTCTCATAATCCTCTCTTATCTCTCTTTCTTTTACTCTTTTTTTACCTCGTTCTTGTCAAAAACATGTAGCCTCAAAAATAAAAAATCTTGTTGAGTATTCGTACATCCTTGAATCTGCTCAGATTAACGAATCTCAGTTCCATGTTATGAGTCCATATCATCTTTACAAACAAAAGAATTCCTTCACTAGAAGCATTCGAACCCTAATTTCTTCGAAAAGACCTCTTCCCAAAGAGTACATCAAGTCTTCACGCCTTGATCAGTGTGCTCTACAAGCCTCTCAAAGTGAACAATATGTCACAATGGATATACCCATGGATCTCGTCACTAACTGGAAACAAGAAGGGTATACACACCTCCATCTAGGTGGTGTCCGGCTTATCCTCACCTAGCCTCTCAAAGTGAACAATATGTCACAATGGATATACCCATGGATCTCGTCACTAACTGGAAACGAGAAGGGTATACACACCTCCATCTAGGTGGTGTCCGGCTTATCCTCACCTTACATGGTAGAAAAGGCTTACTCGTCACAGCTAGAATTACATTTGGTAAGTTCTATAGGCATGATGGGCTTTTATTTAGAGAAAATAAATTGTGTGTGCCTCATACTTCTTTGCGTGAATTGCTTGTGCGTGAAGCTCATGGGGGTGATTTAATGGGACATTTTGGCATTGCAAAGACTTTAGATGTTTTAAAAGAACACTTCTTTTGGCCACATATGAAACGTGATGTTGAAAGAATATGTGAGAAGTGTATCACTTGTAAACATGCTAAGTCTAGAGTTTTACCCCATGGATTGTATAACCCTACTTTAGATGTTTTAAAAGAACACTTCTTTTGGCTGCATATGAAACGTGATGTTGAAAGAATATGTGAGAAGTGTATCACTTGTAAACATGCTAAGTCTAGAGTTTTACCCCATGGGGTTGATATTTCTATGGACTTTATTTTGGGTTTACCTAGGTCAAAAAGGGGAAATGATTCTGTTTTTGTTACTGTTGATAGGTCAAAGATGGCACATTTCATTCCATGTCACAAAACTAATGATGCAACAAACATAGCTAATTTGTTTTTCTAGTAAATAGTCAGGTTGCGCCACTTCTAGTACCAAGGAGCATAGTTTCATATCAAGATGCTAAGTTCTTGAGCCACTTTTGGAAAACTTTGTGGGGTAAGTTGGGTACTAAGCTTTTGAGGTTGTCATCCACAAACTGATGGACAAATTGAGGTTGTAAATAGAACACTGTCTACTTTGTTGCGTGCCATTATTCAAAAGAACTTGAAAACTTGGGAAGAATGTTTGCCACATGTTGAATTTGCTTACAATAGAACTATCCATTCAGCTACTAAACTTTCACCATTTGAGATTGTATATGGTTTTAATCCATTAACTCCTTTGGATTTATTACCTTTACCTATTGATGAGCGTGCTAGTATGGATGGTAAAAAGAAAGCTGAATTGTCAAGCAATTGCATGAGATAACACGTCAACACATAGAAAAGCGAACTGAACAATATGCTACTCAAGCCAACAAAGGACGTAAGCAAGTGGTTTTTCAGCCTGGAGATTGGGTTTGGGTGCATATGAGAAAGGAGAGGTTCCCAGTACAAAGGCGTTCCAAGTTGCTTCCAAGGGGAGATGGTCCATTTTAAGTGGTTGCACGGATCAATGACAATGCCTACAAATTGGATCTTTCTGGTGGGTATAATGTGAGTGCTACTTTTAATGTGAGTGATCTTTCTCCTTTCGATGTAGGTGAATCCTTTTGAGGAGAGGCGGAATGATGATAACCATCAAGGGAATACCATTAAAACTTCAAGTGATCCTTTGCACATTCATGGATGCCTAATTACAAGAGTAAGAGCCAAAAAGATGCAAGCTGCTTTAAATGGATTAATTGAGAAAATATGGATTGAAAATGTAATTCAAGATGCAAGACATCATGAATTGGGATTGAAGAGAAGACAAGGTATTGTGGGCATTATTCAAGTTATTGGGCAGCCAAATACACAATTTGTATCAAATGCAGAAAGGTCAAATTCGGAATAAAAACTGTATTGATTGAGCCAGAAGTAATGTGCAAGCTAGATTTGGAGTTCTCTAGAAGGAGTTATGATCAATTCATTACAGCTTGTTCAGACTTGGGATTTTCAACGACTCCTTTGTTTTTCAACTTCATTTGTTTGTTTTGTTTCAAGTTTGTCAATGTGTAAGGTAAGTCTACCATCAATGATGGTGGGCTAACATTAAATTTATCAATGATAGCATTAATTATAGTAGGCTAGCATTAAGTTTGTCAAAGATAGCATTGATTATGGTGGGTTGGTGAAGACTTTTGAAACATCCTTTGACAAACCTACTTGGAGGGTTGTTCCAATGTTTCCATTTGTATTTTTAGGATCTTAGGTTTCTTTTAGCCTATTTAAATTCATCAACCTTGCTATGTAATGATATTAGAGATTAATGTTATTTGAATTTGAAAGATTATTCTTTCTTTGGTTCTTTTGAGAACTAGTGAACTTATCAAGAATTTGCATTCTTGTGGCGTTCTAAATTTAGACTTATCACTCACCTTCTCATCTATTTCTTGAGTGTGGCGTCAATATCATTCTCTATACCTTTGGTTCAACGTTTTGTTTGTCATAAATATGTTTAGAACTTTATTGGGAAGTTGAAACTACAAATTAAGTGTGGGTTTCAAAGTTTCATTGTGGGATTCACATCATATGTCTGGGCAAAGGCTGTGTAGGAGAAAACAACGAAGGTTTCTTAAGCATTGGGTCAAGGTTTTGTTTGTCATAAATATGTTTAGAACTTTACTGGGAAGTTGAAACTACAAATTAAGTGTGGGTTTCAAAGTTTCATTGTGGGATTCACATCATATGTTTGGGCAAAGGCTGTGTAGGAGAAAACAACGAAGGTTACTGTTTTTCAGAGTCAATTCTGGATAATTCTACTTGGAGTTTATAGATCTCAGCTTCTTTTTGATCAAATTCAGGACCCCAGTATCGTTGTTGGATCATCTGCCTGAGTTCAGAGTCAAGTTTAGTAACTCTGTCCTTAAGATCAGTGTACATCTGTTCAAGCTGGGCAGCAATGCTGTCAATTTTTTTATCTATGTTCTGAACCTGAGTTGCAACCGATTGAACCCTATGATCAAGGTTTTGCAAAACATCTTTTTGTGTCGTTGCATTCAGAGTCTACCAATTAAGGATGCCTTCAAAAGGGCGAGGTTCTTCTAGCTGTCCAGTAGATGTCCATCTTTTTCTTGTTTTGGTCTTAAATATTCTAGTTATTTTAGTTAATTTTTAATTTAGTAAATTATATTTTTATTGTGTTAATTTTTAGCTTAGTTTTTTTTATTTTAGGTATTTTCTGGGATTAAAGAGAAATTAAATCAGAGCATTCAGGAAAGAAATATGATTAAGAGAATTAGAATAGGAAAAGAATTGAAGATTGAGAGACAAAAGTGCACAAGAGATCAAGAATTGAAAAATGAAAGTCAAAAAGAAAGCCAAGCTAATTACAAGCTAAGCCATCACATGGAGCTAAAATTGGAAAAATGAGATTGCCATCCAGCACGAGAGAGGAAAAAAAGAATAAAGCCTTTTGGCTTTAAACATGGCCAATCAAAAGAGTTTGTGAATGAAGACAAAAAAGGAAGCAAATATTTTGCATGACAATTTAAATGGCAAGTACGTTATGAAGTGGCGGTTTTGGATTGGATTTAAATCTTTCCATGCAAGGATTTAAAAAGCCACAATTGAAGCATTATATAAGGGCCAAGAGGAAGCAACACAAGGGGGGATATTCGGCAGCCACACATACAAAACAATTTGCAGCCGCAAAGGAGAAGAAAAAAAATTTGCAGCTGAAGGGAATTGAAGAAAAAGGCAGCTGCTTGAATTAATCTTCATGATTGGTTTTATCAATTCTCTTATTCCCAATTTAATTATGTTAGGCTACATTTCTATTTGGTTGAGGGTGAATTCAAAACCCCAAACATGTCATATGATTAATTTTTAATTTCTATCATTCAATTTATTTAATTGAGATTGTTTATGTTCTTCTATAATTAATGTTCATGGTTTTATTCTCGCCTTGTTTGAGTGGCCAATTAGATAGGACTTGAATAAATTCTATTGCTAGATTAAAATTCTTGATCCGTAATTGTCTTGATATTTTAATCATTAGTAGCATGTTGGAATAATCCGAGCTTGTGTGTTTATTGCCTAGATTAACCTAATATCTTTCTCTGTTTAATGCTTCCATTATCTTAAATTTAAAGAGTTTGTTTTAAATTATTTAATGGTTAGAGATTAGGTGAAGAGCTTGTTTTGCCTAATGACACACTAAGGAAAGATTGAGACTAACAGAGCTTATTGTAGTCTACGGTTGATAGTTTCAATATAAATTGATGATAGAATTGATATATTATGTTCATGTTTGGTGGTGGCGAATGATCCTTTAACCAAAGTTTTCATTATTATTATTTCTTCTCCTTTAATTAGAGTTTTTATTAAATTTTTGTTTTCATAGCTTAATTTCTTTATTTCTTGCTATTCAGTTAAAAATTCAAAAACTCCTCGTTTATTTATAATTGGCATTTTCTTTAGTTAGATTAATTTATATTAATTATTTCTATTATTATTTTATTTTAAATCTTACTTTAGAGTTGATAATAAATATAACTAGCATAGTCTCTCTATGATCCATCCTTACTTGTTCTATACTAATTATTTATACTAGTAGCAAGGTGTTAAATTTGGTGCACCCTAATGAGGTTGTGAGGAAACCTTTGCTTTGATACCAAGTTTGGCCAAAGCCTAACTCAGCCTCAAAAGACGTCTAAAGAGTTGAGGACTGCCTAGCACGTATAAATTGGCCAGGACCCAGCGCACCCAAGCGATGTGGGATTTACAACAACTACCTGCCCACCCACCCGCCAGACAGTGTTAGCTCTGATACTAGTGGGTAGTTGTACGTGACACCAGATCTGTAACAGACAAAGTCTGTCCTTAGGACCAATAGCTCGGAAGTTTTGGTTTCCAGTCGATATACACTTATCCATCAAATACCAAATCTAAAAATCATTTTTTAAAACAGTTTTCCATGATACCACTCGAAAACACGGCACTCTTGGCCTTCAAAGAGGGTGAACGTTGTGAGAAAATAATTTCATTTTAGGCTTAAGGCAAGTCCAGAGCATACTTAATTTAGAAAATTAGAGGTGAGCGTATCATTTGTGTTTGAGTAAAAAGGGAAGGTCGAGTCTTTTCAGCATCAATTATTGACAATTCAGCTTTGAGCTTTCTGATCTCTGCTTATTTTTTATTAAACTCTGGACCCCAGATGTGGTTGTTGGTCATTCGTTTGAGATATGTGTCTAGCTCAAAGATACGATCTTGTAGATGGATGTATATCTAATCAAGACGATTGCTGATGGAATCAACTTTTGTTTTAGTCTGAGAGACTTGACTAGCATTCGATCAATTTTCTTACCGAGTTGTTGAAGAGTTTGATTCTGAGCAGTGGCATTTTTGGTTTGCCAGTTTAAAATAGCTTCATATTTCTTTGGCTCTTCAAGTTGCCCAGAGGCCGTAATTGGGGATTGGACAAAAGTTTTGAGGTAACTCTGGTTTGTGTGTCTATCTATTTTTCAAGTTGAGGGAATGATTCTTCATAAGATTGACTCGAAAACATCAGGCATGATCTTATTGGGTGGACATGAGGTTTGGGATCTAGTGGAGGTTGTGGAGGAAAGGATTAGCAAGATGTTATTGGGTGAAAGGATTTTTTCTTCTTCTTTTTCTTTCTCCTCATAACTTCCAATTCGTCATCAACATCCATCTCATCCAAGCAAGGACAATCTGGGTTGCACATATGGGCTTCAGGAACATCCCATAAGAAGTGACCATTGATTTTATCTAGATATACTGGATATCCTCCTGATGAGAAACCATGAATGGGAAGTTGCTTTTCTTGACCATTTTGAACTGCTGTAATCATAGCAAAGTAGGAAAGCTGTGAAGTGTCTGAAACATGCTTAGTTTCAAGTGTTTGAAAAGATAGTTTGACTTGACCATCTTGTCATCTTTCAAACGTGGCTTCTGTCGTTTGAACTGGTTCAGAGTTTTGATGGAAATGCTCATAGTTGGTTAACCATTCAAGAGGCATAAGTTTACGCAATTCTTATTTCTGGATTTGTTTGGGAATTTGGATGATGGTTGGAATTGTGTCTGTGTCGGCTAGTATCATTAAGGCATCGGATGTAGTGTGTGGTGTGGGAAGATCAAGTGCGTGATTCTATAATTGATACACTATTTGTTGATGAAGGGTTGTAATTTTTTATGTGGGTGTTTGTTCTACTCCTTGGAGCTGGATTTGGACCTTAAGGGTAGTGGAAAGGTTGGGATCCTCAAGAGAGAAGTTGAAATTTGGGTAAAAGGTTAACAAGACACTGCCAGCATGAAGTATGGTCAGGACGGTTCCTACAACAGCATGTTGGTACTGTTTGAACCTGGTGTCTAACAGAGCAATCCCGTCCGTAACAGGTAAACCTTTTTTGCCATGGAGGGTGAGGATCAATCTTACACCGCCAAGGTAGAGATGCGTATACCCTTCTCATTTTCAGTTGGCGACGAGATCTTAAGGTATTTCTAAAGTGACATACTGCTCACTTTGAGAGGCTTGTAGAGCACACTGATCTAGTCTAGAAGACTGAATATATTCTTTTGGTAGAGGTCTTTTGGTAGAGATCAAGGTTCAGATACTTCTGGTAAAAGAAGTTTTTTGTTTGTATAGATTATAAGGACTCATGATGGGGAACTGAGATTCCTTAATTTGGGTAAATTCAGGGATATAGAAACATTCAACAAGATTTTCAATTTTGAAGGCTATGTGCTTGGAACATGACTTTGGAAGAGATAGAGTAGAGGAAAGAGAAATATGAGAGGAAGATTATGAAGGAGTTGAGATTGAAAATGAAGATGTTTCCATATATGTGTAATCCTCTCCTAAGAGATCAAATAGTATTATTTGACTACTAATGATACCACCTCTGTTGCGGGGTGTGTGGCTCTGATACCAGTGGGTTCATGGCGTTGTTACACCAGATCTGTAATAGAACAAAGTCTGTCCTTAGGACCATTGGCCCGCAAGTTCTGGTTTCCAACCGATATACACTTATCCATCAAATACCAAATCCAAAAATCATTTTTGAAAATAGTTTTTCACGATACCACCCGAAAACACGGCACTCTTGGCCTTCAAAGAGGGTGAACGTTGTGAGAAAACAATTTCATTTTACAAAAATCGGTTTTAGAGGATAAAACAGGACCTTTATGATGCACAGGATCCTTAGGCTTAAGGCAAGTGCAGAGCATACTCGGTTTAGAAAATTAGAGGCGAGCGTATCATTATTAACCCAAACAATTTCTTTGATTCCTAGAAAAGAGAAAAAGTTTAGAGAAACATGATGTAAAGAAAACCTGAATTTGATTTCAAATTAACTCCTGCCTTACAAAGGGATAGAGAGATCCTTATATAGAGATCTCGAGGAAGGAGAGATAAGGTGGGACCTTATCTTTTACAAAAGCAGAATGATAAAAGCACACCATGCCAAAAATAAAAAGGAAAAGCAGAAAACACACTTTAGACAAGACAGGACCCTTGTATAATTATTAAAGCAAACTTTAAAAAAGCAAAAGCTAAAGATTCCCATGCGTGTTTGCAATCATGGAGTGGATGGTTAGTATGACGAAGACACATCGCCAGTTTCTTTCTCATATTGGCGCTTGGCACGACAGATTTGTTTGTGATCAAGATAAGCTTCAGCTTGCAGATAGACTTCTTCGTCAGCATTAGTCATCTCTGTTGGGGCTGATGTAGCAGGAGGGTCTGGGTTTGTGACAGTGTAATGGGGATTTTTAGTATGGGGAAGAGACTGAAAATCTTCCCATGGATCCTAAGCGTCTTGGAATAAGACGTTAGTGCAGTCAGGACGTTGTTCCATGACAAGATTTTTTGAGGACTTGAACTGGACCCTAGAGTACAAGTTTGTTTCTTTGGGACAATTTCCAAGGTGTGTGATGGTCCAACAAAGGTGTGGTGGATGTTTGTGGCAGGTGGATGAACATTGTTGAGTTCCATGAGGTATGACTTGAGAACAGTGGTAATAGATGTATCATGGATGATAGTATAAGGATGGGCATAAGTTTTCCATTCATAGGCCATATCTTGTGTCCAGAAGTCTCTTGTTTCTGGGTGCTGGAAGTAAAGTCTATGAATGATGAAGACTGTAGTAAATAGGTTGGCTTCTTGTTCTGGCATTCTGTCTAATCCGTGAAAAGTACACAGATTTTTGAGTTGTTTCGCCACCATGTGAGAGGTGAATACCATTAAAAGAGAGTCCAAAGAAGATCTTATGAGAACTCAGGAGTAGTGATGTGTGTGAGGACTGGTTTAACAGGAAAAACCAATTTGGTAGCATACAGGGTAGTGAGATAGCACATGTACCATAACTCATCTTCGCAGATGGTTGGGGAAGACAGGGTAAGACCTATGAGAAACAGGTTTTCCATACAGAGGGAAGGAAAGCGATCAGGCTTTTTGCTTTGAACATTCGGTAAAGGAATTTCTTTGCAAAGTCTTGGATCTGGTAGGCTGAATGAAAAGGAATGTTCATGGGAAAGGTTCTCTGGTTGAGAGCTTTGAAAGGAAGTTGACGATTCATGGATATAACTGGGATGGTGTGGATGGAGGAAATAAGTGAAGGTTTATTTATAGCCGGACGTGTAAGGAAGTCTGGGATGAGGTTCTGTTTGCCTTTTATGTGTTGGACAGTAAAATCATATTTAACAAACCAGGTTTTAAGGTTGAGCAACTGTTTGTCAGGGAGTGGGAGCAACTTATGTTTGAAGTCAAAGATTCGATGAAAAGAAGAGTTGTCCATGTTGATAATGAAATTCAAACTTTTTAATTCCATACTTGACCGCCAAAATCTCTTTGTAGATCACATGGTAATTCTTTTCAGATTCTTTGAATTGTCTGCTTGCATTGCCACAGAAATGACGTACACCATTTATCTCTTCAAGAAGGATGGCACTCCAGTAATCATCGCTGGCGTCAGTCTGTAGAATGCGTTGTCCAGTTGTGGGAATTCTGAGAGGAGGAGGTGACTGGGCTATCTCGTTTAGCTGCTAGACAGCTTTTGTTTGTGCTGGTCCCCATGGAGGGCATTGTTTTTTGAGCATTCGGGACAGCTAGCTTGTGCGGATTGCAACTTTAAGCATGAAATAACAGACATAATTAACAATCCCAAGGAATTGTTGGATCTGCTTTTTGTTGAGATGTGTGTCCGGGAACTTTAATAATTCAGTTGCAATGTGTGGACCGGGTTGATAATGGCCATCTTTAATTACCATGCCAAGAAAGTCAATTGATTCTATTGCTATGCTGCTTTTCTTTTCAGAAAGCATGATTCCGTGTTCCTGCACAATATGAAAGAAATCCAAAAGGAGCTTCTGGTAGCTCTCATGGTCAGAGGAAAATAATAAAATATCATCAATGTATACAAGCATGATGAAAGATAGGACTGAAGATTTTTGTCATGGCTTTTTGAAATAATGAAGGAGCAACCTTAAGACATAACAGTCCATTGATAATGGGCGTCAAGGATGCAGAAGGCAGTTTTGTGACAGTCAACTGGTGAAATACCAAGTTGCCAAAAACCAGATTTTATATCAAACTTAGAGAAGATACGAGCCCCTTGAAGATGGACAAATAGGGTCTGGATTTTTGGAAGGGGAAACTTATCAGCTTTAAGGAAAAAATTAAGTGGTTGGTAATCAATTACTAACCTTTTTTTTACCGCGAACTATTTCGGATCTTTTTTCAACATAGAAGGCTTGACAAGCCCAATCTAAATCAATAGGTTCAATAAGACCTTACTGAAGCAACTGAGAACATTCTTGCTTAGCAAGTAGGAGGTCGGTAGGAGACATACCCGAGTCTTCGTTAAGCTTGACAGGAAGGTGAATGAAGAATTGATCATTCTTCCAAAGAGGTGAAGGACGGAATGGTTTTCTAGACAAAACTCTAGGAACTTCTGTGAAATATGACTGTATGGAGATGGTGTTTTGGAAAGTGTATATAGACGTACTGTATTTGTATAAGGCAAGAACATTTGCTTGTAACGAACTCCAGAACTGGTGAGGAATAGGTTTTTAACCAAATGAAGAATGTCAAAACCTATGAGTAAATCTTTATCTGGAAGTTTAGATGCTACAATCTTTTTCCAAATTATGCAATTCGGAAAGAATTGAATACCAATGGGTTTTTTGGTAATCTTTACTAAAAAACAAGTCCAATAGTTCTTTAGCATCGTCAACTACATCCGTGATTTTCTACCTCATATGGACCAGCAGACCAGTATACTTTCTGCTTTACTAAAAAAGAATCCTATCTCTTGGGATTCCAGTCACACTACAGCTGTCCAGCAGCTAAAGCAGATAGCCCAGAATCCACCAAAACTCAAGATCATGGCAGATGGAAAACGTATCCTACAGACCGATGCTTCTGACACATCATGGGGAGCCCTGTTGCTTGAATAGATTGACAAAAAAGAATATCTGATCAGATATCTCCGTTAACTGCTCAGAAAAGTTTCAAGTATTTTTCCCAACAATCAGAGGGAATAACAGAAGGATCAATCATATTGGTATCTACACCAGTGTCAATAAACCCGATGATAGGAACATGTTTATGAAATTTGGAAGGAAACATGATTGACAATTTGAACTGTAGAAATGACTGAAGTATCATCAAAATCAGAAGATTCTATGATAATGAAAGCAGTATGATCATCTTGTTCTGACTGTTTTGAAAAATTTAATTCAACATCTTAATTCTCAGATAACATGGAAGAATGTTGAAGATGCTGTATGAGACGAACAACTTTGGCAGATTTGTGAGGACAGTTTCGAGCAAAGTGACCGCGTTTCTTGTAGGAAGCATCCTTTTTTCTGAAGTGTTTCTGGAAATGTTTTTCTATGGAAGTGTTTCTGGAAATGTTTCTTCTTCCTGGTCGGACAGAGACACTTCTTTTCATCTTTGCACTCTATCCTGAGATAGGGTTTTTTACAGGCTTCAGAAAAGGATTTTTTTGTCTTCCATGAGATCTTGTCGAAAAGAATTCTTTTTGCTCATAGATCTTGTCGAGACATAGCATTGCCATTATCAGCTACGCTGAGATTAGTGGCTGTGAGTTTCCTTTGAAGATCAGGTTGTAACTCATAAGGAAGAGAGGCTATGAAGACATGTTTAAGAGATGGCTCGTTGAACCCTTTCAGCTTATAAAATGGAATACTCATCCTTTTGTAATGAGATTCTAAAAGATGTCATTTGAGTGAGCAGTACTTCATCCGATGATACTCTTTTCTGTCTGCATCGATAGACGCAGTCTTTTCACCAATGAATTGTTCATGGATAATATTGAGTGTTGTGCCAATTGGAGATTGCATGAATTGGATCTGTCTATATTCTCCCAAGCTTTCTAACCAATCACGTAAAGAACCCGTTGATCGGGCCATGAATTCACGGAGAACAGCTTGAGGTTGAGCATTAGGTTTGGTTCCTTGAAGGTCAATCCATGAGACAAATTCTTGAAGTCTAGCAGGCCATTTATGACAGGGAATGTCATCAAATGTGAACCAAGATGCTGAAGATGGTTTTGTTGAGTGATCAGAAACTGGTGGAGGCATTGATGACTCTGATTCTACTCGAGATGCTTTATTTTCAGCATCAGAAGAATTGTCTTCAACAATAGGTGTGGCAGTTGATGTGTTTGGTATGAAGATGAAGAACTTGAAAACATCATACAGGGAGAAACCATAGGTGGACCAGGGGGTACACCAAGGAAAAGCCTGTGTTTTTTGCAAGTATTTGAGCCCTTTATTATAAACTGGTAAAGGACATTGAAAGTTAGATTCATCTGGCAGATAAGGAGGGTAGGTATGACATGGGATGTTTGCAAAAATGGGTTTCTTCTTTTTCTTTCTTCTCCACCGTACAAGGTAATCGTCGTCTAAATCATAATCATCCAGACACGGACAGCTAGGATCACACATATGAGTGTCAGAAGTGTCCCATAAGAAATGGCCATTGAGTTTGGTAAGATAGATGGGATGTCCACCTATTTTGAAAGCAGAAATGGAGATATCCTCCTAATTTGTGGAAACAATAGTAATCATTGAGGAGTAGGAAAAGGAAAGCCTTGGGGCTTGTTCTACATGAGGCTTAAAGGTCATCCGGATAGTTCCATCTGGACGCTTTTCATAAGAGGCTTCTGAAGTTTGGACAGGCTGAGAGTTTTGGTGGAACTGCTCATAATTAGAAAGTCATTCAAGTGGCATGAGCTTGAGCAGATCTTATCTTGGGATCTGTCTGGGGATGTGTACAATGGTTTGCACAGACTTTGTATCAGCTAAGATCATTAAAGCCTCAGCTGATGTATGTGGAGTTGGCCGATCAAGAGCATGGTTCTGAAGTCGGTATACCAATCAACGGTGCAGTGTTGCCATCTTGGATGATACAATCTGTTCAACTCTCTGAAGATGGATCTGAACTCTTAATGCTGTGGACAGGTTGGGATCTTGTAGAGAGAGATTGAAATTTGGGTAGAAAGTAAGTAGTGCGCTTCCAACATGAAGGGTTGTAAGGACAATGCCAATATCAGCATGTTGGTATTCTTTAAAACAAGTATCAAGAAGGGCTAACTGAGCAGTTGCAGGAAAACCTTTTCGGTCATAAAGGGTGAGGATTAGTCTGGTACCCTTAGGTGAAGGTGCGTATAACCTTCCCGTTTCTAGGTGGCTATAAGCTCAGAAGGTATTTCGAGGGTTACATACAACTCTACTTGGGTGGCCTGAATTGAACATTGATCCAATCGGGAAGACTTGATGTATTCTTTTGGAAGAGGTCGTTTAGTAGAGATGAGAGTTTTGATACTTCAGGTAAAAGAATTTGGTTGTTTGTAAATATGGTATGGGCTAATTAAGGGCATGGATGATTCACTTATCTAGGCTGACTCAGGGATACTCCTAGAAGTATTCCACCAAATTTTCTATTTTTGAGGTTGTATGTTTAGAACATGAAGACGGGAGGGAAAGAGTAGATGAAAGAGTAACAAGATTGGGTGCAATAGAGGATTCTGAAGAAGATAATGCCATGAGATGAAAAATGCTTTCTTGTTATCACTGAAAGGATAGGAAGACCTATCACATTTACCACTTCTGTGGAATAATGGCTCTGATACCACTCATTGCCATTATTCCAACATCATCTGATTCCTCCACTATTGGTGTATCAGTTGGAAATTCTGATGGAGAGGAAGATATTACAGAGGTTAAAGCTTGTGTTTTTGAAGAGGACTGAAATAGCTTGTAGGTAAGGCTGAATGTTTTGGAATAATCATGGGGTTTCCCATATAAGGATAGAGTGGAGAAAGGTTGATACAGATTTAGGGATGTATGTCTGGGCAAAGGCTGTGTAGGAGCAAACAGTGAAGGTTACTGTTTTTCAGAGTCAATTCTGGATAATTCTGCTTGGAGTTTAGGGATCTCAGGTTTTTTTTATATCAAATTTAGGACCCTAGTATCGTTGTTGGATCATTTGTCTAAGTTCAGAGTCAAGTTGAGTGACTCTATTCTTGAGATCATTGGATATTATCATCCGTTAATATTACTTGTGGAAGTTTTTCTTTTGGAATGTGGGTAGCCTTAAACTTTTGATACTAATTATTTAATAGGATATTACTCCTTCCTCAAACTAGTAACAATCAGGCTGTTGTTACTAATGTTTAAAGGTAACAATCATGGAACTTCTCCTCTTTGTCGGTATAGGGAACAATTCTACAAAGGAATAATATCAGGAAACTTTTCCTTTTTGTTAGTGTAAAAATGTAAAGAATTATTAGGGGACTTTTCCTCTTGGTTGGTCTAATTTTTCTTCTTTATTGGTTTAAAGAAAAGTGAAAATGAATTATTCTACATGAAGGTGTTGGCTTTTTACTTTCACACATATTTGTAGGTTGTGGAGAACTTATCATGATCGTTGGCCTTGAATTCAGCAAGGTGGGTACCTGAAAAAGGCACTTCGATTCCCAAGTGAGCATTTGATCAAGGTTAAGGAGATGAGAATGGAGGATAAAATGGGTTTTCTCTCTTTAAAATGAGCAATACTTTTTAGAGGCCAAAGACCATTTATAGATGATGGATGACATGGATTTAAGGTTTTGCCTTGGGCTCTCTTTCTAATAACCTGTCACCCATCATTATTATTCCGCACGTGCATATTTTCCTATCATTATGACTAATGTGTTACGAAAATAATTCCCCCTCTTGCAATCTTTGTGAGCTTTGGGAGAATTTTTCCTTAAGTGTTATTCCTCATAATTGGTTGGGTGTTATTTCCCCAGAATAGTTGTGGTGTTTATTGCCCCGGAATGGCTTCTTTTATCTGAAAGGATAGACACGTGGCATGGTTTAGTGCCTTTGAAATATGGCACCAATACTATAGAATATTCTTACAGAATTTTTCCTCATTGGTCTAGGGAAGTTTTTCCTCTTTATCGCTATCATTGCTATATTCCAAAGGCACCAAACCACGCCAAATGTCCATCTCGTCAGATAAAAAAAGCTATCTAGGAGGAATAACACCTAAGGAAAGTTCCTTGGAGCTCATAAAGATGGCAATCCATTAGTCTTGGGAAGTGAGAGAGTTGAAGAAAGAGTAACAGGAGCAAGATTATTTGAACTATTTGATGGGATGCCATACAGATCTCATATTTACCATTATGCTCAAAGATAGAAAACCTTATTGAGTATTCATATGTCCCAGAATTAGCACAAATCAATGAATCCTCCATGCCCTTAATTAGCCCATACAAGCTATACCTGAGATCTAATTCTTTCACCAGAAGTATTAGGACTCTAATCTCAACCAAGAGACCAGCTCTAAAAGAATATATTCAGTTATCTCGACTGGATCAGTGTACTCTCCAGGCATCACAGGCAGAACAATATGTCACTCTGGAAATTCCAACTGAGCTCCTTACCCAGTGGAAAAGGGAAGGATACACTCACCTCCATCTTGGAGGAGTCCGGTTGATACTCACTCTTCATGGTAGAAAAGGCTTACTTGTCACAGCCAGGTTAGCACTATTGGATACCAGATTCAAAGAATATCAGCATGCAGTCATAGGAACAGTCCTGACTACTCTACATGCAGGAAGTGTTCTTTTTACCTTTTACCCAAATTTCAACCTCTCACTAGATGATCCAAACCTCCTGACTACTCTTAAAAAATGGCAACATTACACCATCAATTGGTGTATTGGTTACAAAACCATGCCCTAGACCTACAAACACCTCAAACCACATCAGATGCACTGATGATTCTTGTTGATTCTTCAAAAAGTATCCCATCCATAGTCCAGATCCCCAAGCATATCCAAAAGCAAGAGCTGCTTAAGCTCATGCCCCTAGAATGGCTTTCCAACTATGAAAAGTTTCACCAAAACTCCCAGCCGGTTCAAACAACTGATGCTCATTTTGAAAAAAGAGCAGATAGAACGATAAAATTAACTTTTCAATACCATCCACTTCCCAGACGCCCATTGTTTCTCATCCACCCTCTAAACATTCGTTCTACAGAAACTCCTTTTCATACTCCTCTATGATCACAGCCGAATCTACGGCACAAGAAAATCTTCCCATTTACGGATTTGCTTTAGATGGCTATCCGATCTACCCGGACAAAATCAATGGTCATTTTTTATGGGATGTTCCAGGGTCCCATATGTGTGATCCAGATTGTCCTTGCCTTGAAGAGGAAGATGATGATGATGATTTCAATAAACGTCCCAGATGGAGTAAAAAGAAAAGTCACAAAATGGATCCTTGCCACAAAAAAACCTCCTCTACCCCCTGATGATCTAGATAGTCTAATGCCTTTACCTATTTATAGGAAAAGTTTAAGGCAAGATCATGCAGACAAGAGACCACCTTGTTCTCATCTTTTGCTATGCATATCTAACCTTGCATGATGTTCTCATCAAGCTCTTACCAAGAGCAATTCCCTCCTCTAGAAAAACAGATTGATCCACAGGCAAAGGTCACTACCAAACCTTTTGTCCACTCTCTTGTTACACCAAATGGCCAGCTGGAAGAACCAAAACCTTTTGAAGCCTTTCTAAACTGGCAAACTTAAAATGCCATGGCTCAAAACTCAGCCTTCAGATCTCTTGATGAAAAAATAGAGAAAATTGCTTCTCAAGTCAAGCAAATCGACACAAATGTTGGCAGAATAACAACCCAGCTTGAGCAGATGTATTTCGATATGCAAAATCGAGTCTCCCAACTTGATTCAGATCTTTGATCCATGATTCAAAACAGATATTGGGGTCCCGAATTTAACCAAAAAGAGGCATAAATTAGACAATTAAAGGCTGAACTTGCCAGGATTGATGCTGATAAACAACAACCTTCATTGTTTGCAAAATCCCCTGCTCTACCCTTACATACCCCAACGTTCAGCACTTATCATCCTTTCTACACACCATCCACCTCACGACAGCCAGTAGACTATGCCAAGTTCTTTGGTCTGTCTCATCTCAAACATACTTCATCCCCTGCTCCACCTAAACCACAACCTAGACTTGCCAAGTCTGAACCACCTCCAGCTTATCACCAACCTCCACTGTTTCCTTATCAACAGTCTACCCAAAAAGACAAAGAACCTATGCACCAATACTCATCCCAAGTTCTACCACATCTTTCAGGATCAGATGAAACTTCCCCATCCCAAATAGATGAAATCTCCACTGATGAGGAATCCTTTTCTACTTCAAATTCTGAAAAAGAATTAGCCGATGTCTCCAAACTCCTCATGGTCCAACCATCAACAAGATCAAATGAACCTTCTCCATCCTCACCTCCTCAAACACCAGTTGTTGATAAAGCAGATTCCAATACAAATCCTACAGCTTCTCACCAAGAAAATCCTTCCCCCAAATCCTCAAACAGCCCATGGTTTACTTTTGATGACATTGCAAAAGTAAAATGGCCAGCTAGATTTCAAGAATTTTCTACCTGGATTCATGTTCAAATGCTCAGGACGGGAGCAACAACCCAAACATTCCTTAAAGAGTTCAGTTCTCATTTTACTGGATCTTTAAGAGATTGGTTTGAAAGTCTAGGTCCATACAGACAACTCTAGGTGATTCAAGCACATATTTCAGAGGTCCTATGAGTCATTTATGAGTAGTTCCTTGGAGAACCATGATAAGTGCATATTTTTCATATATTTTGTTATTAATTTCTCCATCTTTTTCATATATTTTGTTAAATATTCTAGTGATTTTAGTTAATTTTTAATTGAATAGGAAATTAATTAATATACATATTTTACCCTTTATTATATATTTGCTAGTTATTTTTATTTATTATTTGCTAATTAATTGTATTATTTTTTTGAATACGGAATTAATTGGAGATTGTGGATAAAAAGGACATGAAGAAGTTCAAATTGAAAAGGAATAAAAGTTCAAATTGGAAAAGGATTTCAATTAGAATTGAAAAAAAGATTTCAATTAGAATTGAAAAAGGATTTCTTTAGACTTGTTGGAGAAGAATTTGGTCAACTAGCATTATAAAAGGAGAGCTGCCAGAGAGCGAGAGGGGGGTGCAGACGCAATTCGGGCAGAGAAAAAAATCAACAGGCGCAAGGAGAAGAGAAAAATCAGCAGCCGCTTGAATTAATCTCCATGATTGGTTTTGTCAATTCTCTTATTCCCAATTCAATTATGTTAGGCTAAATTTTTATTTGGTTGAGGGTGAATTCAAAACCCTAAACATGCTATGCAATTAAATTTAAATTCTATCATTCAATTTATTTAATTGAGATTGTTTATGTTCTTCTATAATTAATGTTCATGGTTTATTCTTGTTTTATTTGAGTGGCCAATTAGATAGGACTTGAATAAATTCTATTGCTAGATTAAAATTCTTGATCCGTAATTGTCTTGATATTTTAATCATAAGTAGCAGGTTGGAATCAGTGATTTCAATTGGAGAACATAACCTAGGTTAAATAATCCGAGCTTGTGTGTTTATTGCCTAGATCAACCTAATATCTTTCTTTGTTTAATGCTTCCATTATCTTAAATTTAAAGAGCTTGTTTTAAATTATTTAATGGTTAGAGATTAGGTGAAGAGCTTGTTTTGCCTAACGACACACTAAGGAAAGATTGAGACTAACAGAGCTTATTGTTGTCTACGGTTGATAGTTTCAATATAAATTGATGATAGAATTGATATATTATGTGCATGTTTGGTGGTGGCGAATGATCCTTTAACCAAAGTTTTCATCATTATTATTTCTTTTTCCTTTAACTAGAGTTTTTATTAAATTCTTGTTCGTAGTTTTAATTTCTTTATTTCTTACTATTTAGTTAAAAATTCATAAACCCCCTTTTTATTTATAATTGGCATTTTCTTTAGTTAGATTAATTTCTATTATTACTACTATTATTTTATTTTAAATCTTGCTTTAGAGTTGATAAATAAATATAACTAGCATAGTCTCTGTGGGATCGATCCTTACTCGCTTTGTACTAATTATTTATATTAGTGGTAAGGTTTTAAATTTGGTGCACCTTAACGACACTACCAAAGCAATAGCTAACGAACAAACAAGAAGGGAGTTCCATCTAATGAATTGTTGTTCTCTCCAAATAAAAGATTTGGATTTTCACTGCAAGAGGATGTCTACAATGTATTACAAACTCAACGTCTTTAATGATCCATCATTAAAGCATGTCTTTGTAGCATCTCTCCCCAAAGAAATTCAGCCAGAACTTCAAAGACAGTTCACGATTCACCAGTTAGACATAGTAGGCAGTCAATTGTCTAAAAAGGTTTTGTGAACAAAACGAATTCTTCAAAGACCTCATTGAAAACAAGCAACCTTTCAAAAGTGCTTGTAAAAAGCCCCATCTCTCCATTAAGTGCAAGAGTGAAAAAGATTGCACTTGTACTACCAAAAAGAAATCCCATTTCTGGAGATTCCAAAATTCAGAAAAGAAAAGCGAAACACCTTCTAGATCCAAAAAACCTTATTGATTTTTCAAGAAAAAGAACTTTGACCAGTCCTCTAAATCCAAAAGCAGCTGTTGTTTTATTTGTAAAAAGAAATGTCATTTCGCGAGGAATTGTCCAAACCATCCTGCGAAATCAGTTAGGCTTATTGAGCATCTCCAGGATTCCATGTTACTTTCAAAAAGTGATGAAGTTGAATCTTTCTTCCCTGAACAAGAGGACTCTGACGAACAAATAACTTTTATTCTTGCTAAAACAGAAGACCATTCTGAGTCAGAGAATGTTTCTGTAATTCAAACTGTACAACAGATTCAGAAAGTCCAACCAGCCATTCCTATCCCTTTAATCAAAATCCACCTTCTCTCCAGAAGATTTGACAAACCAGTTCCCATCACCGGTTTTGTTGATACTAGAGCTCAAAAGAGTATGCTTAATCCTTCAATCCTTCCATCCTATTTTTGGGAAAAGCATACAGAATATTTCAAAGCTGCTAATGGAGAACTGTTTCATACAAATTTGATTACCAAAAAACCTATTGGTATTCAATTCTTTCCAGGATGTGTCCTTTGGACCAAGCTCGTTGGATCCAATCTAATGAGATTAAGGATAAAACTATCACAAGCACATAGGATGAGTCATATTCAGATCCTATTCAAGTTCCCGTCGGACCCGTTACAAGAGCTCGAGCAAAGAAATTCAAAGAAGCACTTAATGGATTGATTCAAGCAACTTGGGCTCAATCAAATTCGTGGAGGCCCAGTGAAGGAATGTTTCCAAATACTCACTTCCATGAAATAGGGAGTTGGCTTAAACATTATGGCGGGAAAATATATTATTTTCCTTTTTCAGATACTTTCTCGCTTCTTGAGGAGGCTATTAGGGAATCAAATCAGTTATATCTATTTTAATCACCTAGTTTCCATTTAATTGATGTAAGGCATTTAAGACAATTAGGATCTTGATTTAGTTTAAATTCTTTCCTATTTACTTAGATTATGATTATGATTTGATTTAGATTTTAGATTTAGATTTGATTTTTGGGTTAGGATTTATTTCCAGAAATTCTTGTAACCAACCCTATATAAAGTACTCATATTCAATTGGTGAGAGATTTAATTCTCTTATTGGATAACGTCCAGTAAACCAGGAGACAAATTCTTTAAGAACTGTAGAGAGTTCTGCATCAGGTTTAGCCATCTGTAAATCTAACTAGGCAGAGAGTTCCTGGAGACGTTCACGCCACCGAGCCGGTGGAAGATCATCAAAGGTAAACCATGGGCTTAGGGTTCTTAGAACAATCTTTAGCAAAATGTCTGAGCTTTTTGCAAATGAAGCATCTGCTATTTTTTCTTTGTCGGTCAAGGATCTCAGAAGGTTCTCGTCTTCTAAAATATCGAATCTTTTTATGACGCCTAGGGAATGGGCGTGACTATGAAGCTCTGGAAGACTGCTTATGAAATCGGACTTTATGGTGTTTCTTCTTGGAGGGACAAGTACAATTCTGAGAATCTTTGCACTTGATTCCAAGTAAGGCTTCTTGCAGGCTGTTCAGAAACCTTTTTTGTCTTTCATGAGATTTCGAAAGAATTTCTTCTGATCACAGAGGTAATCAAGAGAGACTAAAGCCAGCTGGAAGATACGGCCAAGAGAAAGATTGTTGATGTTGAGCTGGGTATTAGCAACCTGGCGATGGATTTCAGGTTGTAATTCTTCAGGCAAAGAGGACAAGAAGACATGCTTGAGGGTGTGGTCATTGATACCACCAATTTTATGGAACAGGGCAGACATGCGTTTGAAATGATAATGCAGATCAGATCTCTACATCGAGCAACATCTCATTTGGAGATATTCTTTACGAGCAGTGGCAAAGATAGCTGCAGGTTCTCCAAGAAACTGGGAATGAATGTCCATAAGAGCAGCAGAGACGGTAGGATGCTCGAGATACTGCAATTGTCTGTAGTGTCCGAGACTGTCAAACCAATCACGAAGAGATCCAGTAAACCGGGAGACAAATTCTTTAAGGATTACAGAGAGTTCTGCATCAGGTTTAACCATATGTAAGTCTAACCAGGCAGAGAGTTCCTGGAGACGTTCACGCCACCGAGCCGGTGGAAGATCATCAAAGGTAAACCATGGTCCATTGCTAGAGGCAACTTTAGTTTGAACTCTTGGAGGAGGATTAGGGTTGTCCCCTTCATTTTCTCCTTCAACATTGGAAGGAATGTCAACATAGGGTTGGCCAGGCTCCTGAGGAGGGGGATTAGTAGTGGTAGACTCAGCATGATTCGCCATAAGAAGACGGGAAATATCAGTCAAGTGCTGTTGGGAGTCATCTGAACTGAAACTATTGGGCTCAGAAGTCTCAGTGATAGAATCAAAGGTTTTGACTGAGTCGGATGGACTGGATTCTTCTGAGGAGCTATCATTCTGGTCAAGTTCTGGTTCAGTGATAAGGTAATTCTCAGCAGGCTTCTTTTGTTCGGCTTTAGAAGGAGATTCTGTAAATGGAGGTAAGGCTGAAGCAGATGGAAGGTCAGGAAATACTGGTTCATGTATCTGGAGGGGTTTTTGGATAGCATCTGAATATATTGGACGAACTGGAGGAGTGATAGACACTGCAGGAGGTGGAACAGGTCGTCGACGAGGTCGGGGTTTAGGTTTTGCAGGTTGAGGATTCAGGTGGTAAGTCATGGGAAAGACTTTCTCAGGAGTATACTCTCTGGGAGTAGTATGGAAAAAGGACCCGAGAGGCTGATATGGTTCGGTAGGAAAATATGATGGTGGAGCAGTGTGAACTGCCTGACATCGTTGATTGTTAGCATCAATTCTGGCAATTTCAGCTTGAAGTTGGCTGATTTCTTGCTCTTTCCGAGTGAATTCATAAGAATTATCACCACGGGCAATCATAGCTCGAAGGTCACGGTCAAGCTGTGCAACCCTAGTATGAAAACTATTGTATAAATTGGTCAACTGGTCGGAGAGGAAAGTAACCCTTGTGTTGACAGTAGAGGATTTATGAGCAAGTTGATCAACTTTAGAGTGCAAGGAAGTGAGAGAAGCATTCTGGACTCTGGCATTTTGAGTTTGCCAGTTAAGAACTGCTTTAAAAGGCTTGGGTTCTTCAAGATATCCACTCGAGGAAATAGGAGAGTTGACAAATGGTTTGCTCCAGACCTGGTGCTTTGGGTCTGAGCGTTTCTCAAGAGGCGGGTACTCAGAACTATAATCTGAGGCGGAGGCAGAGGCAGATGAGAACATCATGCAGGACACCACATGAGGTGTAGGCAGAAGACCAGCCGAGGAACGGACTGGTTTGCATGATCTGGGCTGATGTTTCTGGATCCACTGAAGTCCTTTGTTGTAAAGTGGCAAATGAGGTGGATAATCGGGTTCATCATCATCATCTTCAGGCAAATATAGCTTGCAGGCAAGATAGATAATTTTCTTCTTTTTCTGTCTGGAAGAATAATCATCCTCATCATCATTACAGGACAGCCGGGATCACATCGGCCAGAGCCGGGAACATCCCATAAGAAATGGCCATCAATTTTGTCTGTGAAGACAGGAGTACCTTGAGAAGTAAAGGAAATAATGGGTAAGGGCTTTCCAGAAGGAAGAATTTTCGGAATGATGTCTACAGGTTGGATCATTGAGCAGGTAAAGAAGAATCTGGGAGGTTCTGCAGGGGCAGAAGGAGGAGGTTTGAACTGAAGGCGAACAGAGCCATCAGGTCGTGTCTCATACATGGGTTCAGAGGTTTGAACAGGAGTGGTGTTTTGATGGAAATGCTCATAGTTGGTTATCCACTCAAGAGGCATGAGTTTGAGAAGATCAGCACGAGGGATCTATCGTGGGATCTGGATAATTGTGGGAATGTCTGGAGATTCAGCAAGGATCATGAGTGTGTCTGAACTGAAATCTGGAGGTGTGGGAAGGATCAGAGAGTGGTTCTGAAGTCGATAAACTAACTGATGATGGATGGTAGCAATCTTTGCACTAGAGACTTGTTCAGCTCCTTGGATATGAACTTGGATCTTTAGGAAAGTGGAAAGATTGGGGTCATCAAGGGAAAGATTGAAGTTGGGATAGACAGTGAGAACAACACTGCCAGCATGCAGGGTAGTGAGGACAGTACCAATGGTAGCCTGCTCATATTGTTTGAATCGGGTGTCAAGGAGTGCAATACGGGCTGTGACAGGAAGACCTTTTCGCCCATGGAGGGTGAACCGAGGTGATACCACTCCGAGGGGGCACCTGAGACTCTTAAAACCAGTTTTCTTCACTAGGTTATACAACCCTAAAACAGCTCTCCTTAGCTTAAAACGGGTACCAAACCAGATAAGAAAACAGCTAAAGACCGTCTCAAGTGTTCTGATACATAGGATCCTTCATACAAAGGCAAGTGTAGAGCATACTAACTTGGTTTTAAACAAAATCATTTTTAAAACCTTCCTCATTCCTTTTCTTATCTATTTCAGAGCTCCATTGAACTTAAGAAAGAGAAGTTTAGAGAGACATGGAGAAGAGAATATTGAAAAGCCAACTTAATTCAAACCGTTTCCAACTTAGTCATAAACTAAGAGGAGGTGCCCTTATATAGGGATTACAACGAGATAAAGCCAAACTTAGAAAAGTGAGACAAGACCCTCATCTTTTCATAAAGCAAACAACAATTCAAACTTTAACAAAGTAAAGTAGGGATAGGAGCCCCTAACTTTATCTTTTACATAAAAAGACAAGACATAAAAGCAAAAGCTACTTTAATAAAGTAAAGTAGGGACAGGACCCCCTAACTTTATCTTTTTCATAAAAAGACAAGACATAAAAGCAAAAGCTACTTTAATAAAGTAAAGTAGGATAAGGACATGCGGCGAAAATTACGGAGAGGATAGATTCATCCCGTAATCATCTGAGCTGGAGCTGGATTCAAATCTGCGATAGTTGACGCAGCTTGTGTGACAGTTGGCTCCATGAGATTTACAGAACAGGGTGCACTGTTCTAGATAAGTGGGGCCATCATACTGAGGACATCCTTTTGCATGGACAATCCCGGGAATGCAGAGAGGTCTGCAGTGGGATGGCGGATGAGTGATCATAGGCTCAGATTGCGATATGACTCTTGAGGACTAGCCTTGTTCCGGTTGCATTGGAGTCTGATACTCCCGGAGGAGTTGACTGAGCGGTAGAAAGTCATTTTCAGGATCCTGGGAATCCTGGTAGTAAATCTGTGGAGGAGTATTTGGACGTTCTTCTTTGATAATGATACCTTTGCTGGAACCAGAAGGATTAGGTACCATGAACATTTCATGACGAGGTCCAATAGAACTGGAGATAATGTCTTGTGGTGGTGGAGGAACATGATTTAAAGACAGGAGATAATTCATGAGGGCCTTTTTGAACATGGGGTCTTGATCCAGTGTGCTGGGATGAGGGGTTGTGTGGTAGTGGTTGATTTGTGGTTGAGCAAAAAAGGCGGCTGTTTCTAGGTGACGGAAATATGGTCGGTGGACTATGAACACTGATGTGAATTTTTCAGCTTCATGAGAAGGGATGGTGGAGAGATGATGGTTGTGACTAAGTTGCTGGAGTTGGGATCTCCATTGAGGAATATGAGAGAACCACTCTAACAGAGTCCATAACAGAGAAGTAGCCTTGGAAGGATTATTGAGGGTGTTGACTGTGTAGGCTAAGGGGATGATTAACTGAGTTGCATGGAGTACAGTTAAGCACCAGAAATACCAGAGTTCATCTTCACTGATATCCCTGACAGAGGGGATGAAGAATCCTGTAAGGAAGAGATTCTCGGGATGAAAGGTGAGGAACTGGTTGTGAGGGTTTTCTTCAAGGAAGAAAGCTTTCATGTAGTAGCGGAAAAGAAATTGTTTAGCAAACTCCTGAAGACGGTAGAGGGAAGGAAAAGTTTGTACAGGCCTGGGGAAGGTCTTTTGGGTGAGAGCCTTAGAAGGCAGAGAGGTAGCAGTAGATCTAGTAGCCATGAAGATCGGGAAGACTGGGGAAGTGTAGAAGATTGGAGAGGCAGGTTTCTGAATGCGGGATAGGAAATCTGGAATGAGGTTCTTTTGTCTTTTTATATGTTCAACAGTAAATTCATATCGGGAAAACCATTCCTGTAACCGAAGTAACTGGCTGTTGGGAATCGTTTTACCTTTAAACTGTAGGACTTTAGGGAAAGAGGAATTATCCAATTTGATCAGGAATCTATGGCCAAGAATATGGTATTCAAACTTTTTGATGCCGTTTTTAACGGCAAGGATCTCCTTGTAGATTGTGTGATAGTGCTGCTGGGCTAGAATAAAATGTCCACTAGCATATCCGATTAGATATTCCTTTTTGTCAATCTGTTCAAGCAACAGGGCTCCCCATGATGTGTCTGAAGCATCGGTCTGTAGGATACGTTTGCCATCTGTCATGATCTTGAGTTTTGGTGGATTCTGGGCTATCTGCTTTAGCTACTGGACAGCTGTAGTGTGACTGGAATCCCAAGAGATAGGATTCTTATTTAGTAAAGCAGAGAGTATACTTGTCTGCAGGTCCACATGAGGCAGGAAATCACGAATGTAGTTGATGATGCCAAGGAACTGTTGGACTTGTTTCTTTGTGAAATCCTTATCTGGAAAGTGGAGTAATTCTTGTGCAATGTGGGGTCCAAGCTGATAGAATCCATTCTTTATCTACATACCGAGATATTCTACGGTATCTGTGGCAATTGTACTTTTTTTGTCTGAAAGCATAATACCGTATTGATCTACGATATCATGGAACTGTTGGAGTAAAACTTGATGCTCTTCTGGAGTACCTGAAAACAGAAGCAAATCGTCAATATAAACAAGGGTATGGTGAAGGATGGGCTGGAAGATTTGGGTCATGGCTTTTTGGAAAATGGATGGTGCGGTTTTGAGACCAAAGGGAAGAACGGTCCATTGGTAATGGGCGTTTGGGATACAGAATGCAGTTTTATAACGTTCAGCAGGGTCAATACCCAGCTGCCAAAACCCAGACTTTAAGTCAAACTTAGAAAATATTCTGGCATTTTGGAGGTAGGTAAAGATGGAATTTCGCCGAGGTAAAGGAAATTTATCATCCTGTAAAAACTGGTTTAAAGGCTGATAATCAATGACAAGACGCTTTTTACCCCGTAACGTTTCAGCACGTTTATTAACATAAAAGGCTTGGCAGGCCCACGGAGAAGTTGTGGGCTCAATGAGGCCTTGGGCGAGTAACTCTGCACATTCTGTTTGGGCTAACTTGAGCTCAGAAGGAGGCATACCCGGATGGGTTTCTTTGGTAGGATTAAGGTCTTCATTAAGCTTAAAAGAAAGCTTAACGAAATGGGCTGGAATTTTCCACAGAGGACTAGGATGGTCAAAGGCCATGTGGTTTGGAGGACAAAACCGTAGTAACTGGGCCGAAATAGACTGGTAATCAGGAGGAGACTGAGCCAAATGATAGAGTTTGAGTTGGTCTGTGTATGGTTGGAACATGGACTAGAATCTGAGACCAGTAGGGAGGACTTGAATCTTTTGGGCTTGGAACAGGATATCAAACCCAAGAAGAAGATCTTTGTCAGGTAGGCTAGACCCAATAACATGGGTCCAAACTGGGAGCTTTGGGAACAGCTGAATTCCAATTCTAAACTTGGTGCGGAGCTTTGTAGAAAACAATTTTCCACTAGCAGCATAGAAATGATTTTCATTTGAAATCCAGGATTCAGGTGGCAAAATAGCAGGGTTTAAAATACTGCGCTGAGCGCCAGTATTTATGAAGACAATAGCAGGAATGGGCCGACTGTATTTGGATAACAGGATTTGGATTTTGACGGAAGGAATGGGTTGTACTGACAATTGAGTAGAGGATGAAGGTACTGACTGGATGTGGAAGACAGGGGAATAGTCTTCTGGTTCAGTAGATGAAGCTGAATCTGAATCTGAATCAGAAGTGCCAAGGGCAAAAACTGTATCCGGGTCAGGACTTTCTTGTTCAGAGTATAGAAACTTAAAGTTCGAACTCTTGGAGGAGGATTGGTATCAGAGCCAGGATTGGTATCAGAGCCAGAGTTGTCTCGGACACTATAGATAATTACAGTATCTCGAGCATCCTACCGTCTCTGCTGCTCTCATTGACATTCATTCCCAGTTTCTTGGAGAACCTGCAGCTATCTTTGCCACTGCTCGTAAAGAATATCTACAAATGAGATGTTGCTCGATGCAGAGATCTGACTTGCATTATCATTTCAAACGAATGTCTGCCATGTTCCATAAAATTGGTGGTATCAATGACCACACCCTCAAGCATGTCTTCTTGTCCTCTTTGCCTGAAGAATTACAACCTGAAATCCGTCGCTAGATTGCTAATGCCCAGCTCAACATCAATAATCTTTCTCTTGGCCGTATCTTCCAGCTGGCTTTAGTATCTCTTGATTACCTCTGTGATCAGAAGAAATTCTTCCGAAACCTTATGAAAGACAAAGAAGGTTTTCGAACAGCCTGCAAGAAGCCTTACTTGGAAATCAAGTGCAAAGATTCTCAGAATTGTACTTGTCCCTCCAAGAAGAAACACCATAAAGTCCGATTTCATAAGCGGTCTTCCAGAGCTTCACAGTCACGCCCATTCCTTAGGCGTCACAAAAAGATTCGGTATTTCAGAAGACGAGAACCTTCTGAGATCCTTGACAGACGACGAAAAAGGAGCAGATGCTTCATTTGCAAGAAGCTCGGACACTTTGCTAAAGAATGCCCTAAGAACCCTAAGCGGTCTCAACGCTTAGTTCAACAGCTTCAGTCCTTACATCAGTTCTCCCCTGATACTGACCAAATTGAGTTTCTATACTCTGAACAAGAAAGTCCTGACCAGGATACAGTTTTTGCCCTTGGCACTTCTGATTCAGATTCAGATTCAGCTTCATCTACTGAACCAGACGACTATTCCCTTGTCTTCCACATCCAGCCAGTACCTTCATCCTCCACTTAATTGTCAGTTCAACCCATTCCCTCCGTCAAAATTCAAATCCTGTTATCCAAATACAGTCAGCCTATTCCTGCTATTGCCTTCATAGATACTGGCGCTCAGCGCAGTATTTTAAACCCTGTTATTTTGTCGCCTGAAACCTGGATTTCAAATGAAAATCATTTCTGTGCTACTAGTGGAAAATTATTTTCTACAAAGCTCCGCACTAAGTCTAGAATTGGAATTCAGCTGTTCCCAAAGCTCACAGTTTGGACCCATGTTTTTGGGTCTAGCCTACCTGACAAATATCTTCTTCTTGGGTTTGATATCCTATTCCAAGCCCAAAAGATTCAAGCCCTTCCTACTGGTCTCAGATTCCAGTCCATGTTCCAACCATACACAGACCAGCTCAAACTCTATCATTTGGCCCAGTCTCCTCCTGATTATCAGTCTATTTCGGCCCAGTTACTAAGGTTTTGTCCTCCAAACCATATGGCCTTTGACCATCCCAGTACTCTGTGGAAAAATCCAGCCCATTTCGTTAAGCTTTCTTTTAAGCTTAATGAAGACCTCAATCCTACCAAAGCAACCCATCTAGGTATGCCTCCTTCTGAGCATAAGTTAGCCCAAACAGAATGTGCAGAGTTACTCGTCCAAGGCCTCATTGAGCCCACAACTTCTCCGTGGGCCTGTCAAGCATTTTATGTTAACAAACGTGCTGAAACGTTACAGGGTAAAAAGCGTCTTGTCATTGATTATCAGCCTTTAAACCAGTTTTTACAGGATGATAAATTTCCTTTACCTTGGCGAAATTCTATCTTTACCTACCTCTAAAATGCCAGAATATTTTCTAAGTTTGACTTAAAGTCTGGGTTTTGGCAGCTGGGTATTGACCCTGCTGAACGTTATAAAACTGCATTATGTATTCCAAATGCCCATTACCAATGGACCGTTCTTCCCTTTGGTCTCAAAACCGCACCATCCATTTTCCAAAAAGCCATGACCCAAATCTTCCAGCCCATCCTTCACCATACCCTTGTTTATATTGACGATTTGCTTCTGTTTTTAGGTACTCCAGAGGAGCATCAAGTTTTACTCCAACAGTTCCATCATATCGTAGATCAATACGGTATTATGCTTTCAGACAAAAAGAGTACAATTGCCACAGATACCGTAGAATATCTCGGTATGCAGATAAAGAATGGATTCTATCAGCCTGGACCCCACATTGCACAAGAATTACTCCACTTTCCAGATAAGGATTTCACAAAGAAACAAGTCCAACAGTTTCTTGGCATCATCAACTACATCCGTGATTTCCTGCCTCATGTGGACCAGCAGACAAGTCTACTCTCTGCTTTACTAAAAAAGCATCCTATCTCTTGGGATTCCAGTCACACTACAGCTGTCCAGCAGCTAAAGCAGATAGCCCAGAATCCACCAAAACTCAAGATCATGACAGATGGCAAACGTATCCTACAGACCGATGCTTCAGACACATCATGGGGAGCCCTGTTGCTTGAACAGATTGACAAAAAGGAATATCTAATCGGACATGCTAGTGGACATTTTAGTCCAGCCCAGCAGCACTATCACACGATCTACAAGGAGATCCTTGCCGTCAAAAACGGCATCAAAAAGTTCGAATACCACCTCCTTGGCCATAGATTCCTGATCAGATTGGATAATTCCTCTTTCCCTAAAGTCCTACAGTTTAAAGGTAAAACGATTCCCAACAGCCAGTTACTTCGGTTACAGGAATGGTTTTCCCGATATGAATTTGATGTTGAACATATAAAAGGACAAAAGAACCTCATTCCAGATTTCCTATCACGCATTCAGAAACCTGCCTCTCCAATCTTCTACACTTCCCCAGTCTTCCCGATCTTCATGGCTACTAGATCTACTGCTACCTCTCTGCCTTCTAAGGCTCTCACCCAAAAGACCTTCCCAAGGCCTGTACAAACTTTTCCTTCCCTCTACCGCCTTCAGGAGTTTGCTAAACAATTTCTTTTCCGCTACTACATGAAAGCTTTCATCCTTGAAGAAAACCCTCACAATCAGTTCCTCACTTTTCATCCCGAGCATCTCTTCCTCACAGGATTCTTCATCCCCTCTGTCAGGGATATCAGTGAGGATGAACTCTGGTATTTCTGGTGCTTAACTGTACTCCATGCAACTCAGTTAATCATCCCCTTAGCCTACACAGTCAACAACCTCAATAATCCTTCCAAGGCTACTTCTCTGTTATGGACTCTGTTAGAGTGGTTCTCTCCTATTCCCCAATGGAGATCCCAACTCCAGCAGCTTAGTCACAACCATCATCTTTCCACCATCCATTCTCATGAAGCTGAAAAATTCGCATCCATGTTCATAGTCCACCGACCATATTTCCGTCACCCAGAAACAGCCGCCTTCTTTGCTCAACCACAAATCAGCCACTACCACACAACCCCTCATCCCAGCACACTGGACCAAGACCTCATGTTCAAAAAGGCTCTCATGAATCATCTCCTGTCCTTAAATTATGTTCCTCCACCACCACAAAACATCATCGCCAGTTCTATTGGACCTCGTCATGAAATGTTCATGGTACCTAATCCTTCTGGTTCCAGCAAAGGTATCATTATCAAAGAAGAACGTCCAAATACTCCTCCACAGATTTACTACCAGGATTCCCAAGATCCTGAAAATGACTTTCTACCGCTCAGTCAACTCCTCCGGGAGTATCAGACTCCAATGCAACCGGAACAAGGCTAGTCCTCAAGAGTCATATCGCAATCTGAGCCTATGATCACTCATCCGCCATCCCACTGCAGACCTCTCTGCATTCCCGGGATTGTCCATGCAAAAGGATGTCCTCAGTATGATGGCCCCACTTATCTAGAACAGTGCACCCTGTTCTGTAAACCTCATGGAGCCAACTGTCATAAAAGCTACGTCAACTATCACGGATTTGAATCCAGCTCCAGCTCAGATGATTACGGGATGAATCTATCCTCTCCGTAATTTCCGCCGCATGTCCTTATCCTACTTTACTTTATTAAAGTAGCTTTTGCTTTTATGTCTTGTCTTTCAATGAAAAAGATAAAGTTAAAGGGTCTTGTCCCTACTTTACTTTATTAAAGTAGCTTTTGCTTTTATATCTTGTCTTTTTATGTAAAAGATAAAGTTAGAGGGTCCTATCCCTACTTTACTTTATTAAAGTTTGAATAGTTATTTACTTTATGAAAAGATGAGGGTCCTGTCTCACTTTTCTAAGTTTGGCTTTATCTCGTTGTAATCCCTATATAAGGGCACCTCCTCTTAGTTTATGACTAAGTTGGAAACGGTTTGAATTAAGTTGGCTTTTAAATATTCTCTTCTCCATGTCTCTCTAAACTTCTCTTTCTTAAGTTCGATGGAGCTCTGAAATAGATAAGATGTTGTGAAAATTGTATTAAGAGGAGACAAAAATTATTTGCCGCACCCAAAAATAATGGTTTAATTTAATGAGAGTTGGAAGAACTGCGCAATCCAAATCTAGTTATGGAGTCAATATCACGGTTTAACAAAAATGAAAAAACTGGTTCTTTAACAAGACCTTGATCAAGCATATTATACCTGTAAGAAAATAGCAAAAAATGCTCAATGTAAAGGATAATTTGGTCATGGTCTACTGAGCAAATGAGTCATGTATAGCATATATTGCCAATAGTAAACCAAGATGAGCAACTATAAATGAGGAGAAAGTCGTACACGAGGACACTTCTATGGTACCATTCTAGTAGAATCTTATCATGCACTTTTAAGTTCTAGCTCATTTACATAATTGCTGTCAGGATTGGTTGATTACAACGAATGTGTATGAGGTAAATATTTAATTGGATAGGCTTACGGATGACATTTACGGGCATCCCGATACACGACGTTCTCAAAACTGAGACATATGAGTATATATGGTGGGCATACCTGATGCATCATGTGAAAATCTGATAAACGTCAGATTTAATCCTAATATTCATGCAAGTGTCTATTCTCTACATTTAGTTTAACTACTACAATTGTGATTGTTCATCAGATATAGGAATTTAGTACTTGAACATGTGCAAGTTAACAACTGGGTCAGAAAGCTTCTATTTCTCTTGTTTTGCACACCTATGGTACAAGTGATAATGGTTGATAATGGTTTGGGTGCAGGTGCTTGATTCAACTGAGAAGGCTATTGAGCAAAGCCTATTATCACCCTAGGTGTGTAAAACAACATGTACTGGCTGAAATTTTGCTAAAGGTATTGATTCTACCTGTTTATGTGAAGGTGAATGTGAATTATCTAAAAAGTATTTTTCCTAATTAAGTGAGTTGAGAATAAGTATTTTTCCTAATTACATAGTAATGAATAGAATAATTAATTAATTATAATTTTTTATTGGGATGATTGCCATTGGACTCCTCAAACACTTAATGCACTTGAGTTGAGTTGAGAGTTTTCTTTTTTTAAAGAGATTCTAGAATACTTTTTTTTTTCTGATCCATATTTGAGCTCTTCTCCAATAAATTTTAAAATACGAGAAAGAATGATTAATTTTGCCAAATAAATGGAGGTTTTGCCTAGAATGATCAATTTCGTAAAAAAAATAGAGATTTTGGTTATCCTAAGTGATGATGTCATTTATCTTTGAATAATTTTTTTTCATAAGCTATGAAATTACTTATTTAACTCTATGCTTTGACACAATTGATGAATGTCGTCGAATAATAAATTCTTTTAAAATATCACTTGAAAAATGTATCATTACTCTTTTATCTAATTACACTCCTATTTAAATAAGATAATTTACATAAAAAATCTTTATAATTTTCTAAAAATTCATTTATGCAAGTAGTCAATAGGGACCCATACATAGTAAAATATGGGTCATCCGTAGTAAAATATTTACAAGCTTTATTGTCTCTCCCTTACGATGACTCTCTTTGAACCAAAATCCTGATTCCGCATGCCATTGTCACTAGGAAGCCATACAATTCAGATAATAAATATAACCTTTTATGGAACTGAGACATATGAGTTCCCAAAATTGGAGTGTAATTAGATATTATGGCAGCAGTAGAGGCAAGTAGGTGGAGATGGTCGTGGTGGGTATTGTAATGTAATAAAGGAAAAAAGGAGGTGACTGTTGAGTGGGTTGCAGTTGTAGTTGCTTATTGCAGAGTGAGAGGGACTCATGAACCCTTTTGTAATATTAATAAATATGTACACACATAAGCTATACATTTATCTGCGTGTACTTAATTCAACTAGATTTGGATTGCTATGAAGGGGGGTATGAAGAGGTCTTCACAAATTCTAGTACATATTTTGTACTATTTCTCTAGCAGTGTGTTCTTATATTTCTCTTATAATATAGTATATCAAATGCACCCTAACCCAACAATCAACCCATTATTAATCCATTCGCGGGTTAATAATATCAGCCCTTTCCCCTTAGCCTACACAGTCAATACCCTCAATAATCCTTCCAAGGCTACTTCTTTGTTATGGACTCTGTTAGAGTGGTTCTCTCTTATTCCTCAATGGAGATCCCAACTCCAGCAGCTTAGTCACAACCATCATCTTTCCACCATCCCTTCTCATTAAGCTGAAAAATTCACATCCATGTTCATAGTCCACCGACCATATTTCCGTCACCCAGAAACAGCCGCCTTCTTTGCTAAACCACAAATCAGCCACTACCACACAACCCCTCATCCCAGCACACTGGACTAAGACCCTATGTTCAAAAAGGCTCTCATGAATCATCTCCTGTCTTTAAATCATGTTCCTCCACCACCACAAAACATCATCTCCAGTTCTATTGGACCTCGTCATGAAATGTTCATGGTACCTAATCCTTCTGGTTCCAGCAAAGGTATCATTATCAAAGAAGAACGTCCAAATACTCCTCCACATATTTACTACCAGGAGTCTCAGGATCCTGATGATGACTTTTTGCTGCTCAGTCAACTCCTCCAGGAGTACCAGACTCTGACACATCAAGAACACGGCCAGTCCTCAAGAGTCATATCTTAATCTGAGCCCATTATCATTCATCCGCCATCCCAATGCAGACCTCTTTGTATTCCCGGGATTGTCCATGCAAAAGGATGTCCTCAATATGATGGCCCCACTTATCTAGAACAGTGCACCCTGTTTTGTGAACCTCATGGAGCCAACTGTCACAAAAGTTGCGTCAACTACCACAGATTTGAATCCAGCTCCAGCTCAGATAATTACGGGATGAATCTATCCTCCCCGTAATTTCCGCCGCATGTCCTTATCCTACTTTACTTTATTAAAGTAGCTTTTGCTTTTATGTCTTGTCTTTTTATGTAAAAGATAAAGTTAGAGGGTCTTATCCCTACTTTACTTTATTAAAGTTTGAATAGTTATTTACTTTATGAAAAGATGAAGGTCATGTCTCACTTTTCTAAGTTTGGCTTTATCTCGTTGTAATCCCTATATAAGGGCACCTCCTCTTACTTTATGACTAAGTTGGAAACGGTTTGAATTAAGTTGGCTTTTCAATATTCTCTTCTCCATGTCTCTCTAAACTTCTCTTTCTTAAGTTCGATGGAGCTCTGAAATAGATAAGAAAAGGAATAAGGAAGGTTTTAAAAACGAATTTGTTCAAAACCAAGTTAGTATGCTCTACACTTGCCTTTGTATAAAGGATCCTGTGTATCAGAACACTTGAGACGGTCTTTAGCTGTTTTCTTATCTGGTTTGGTACCCGTTTTAAGCTAAGGAGAGCTGTTTTAGGGTTGTATAACCTAGCATAGAAAACTGGTTTTAAAGAGTCTCAGGTGCTCCCCCTCGGATTGGTATCAGAGCCAGGTTTACCTTGCAGGAACTCCGAGGGGGGGCACCTGAGACTCTTTAAAACCAGTTTTCTATGCTCTACACTTGCCTTTGTATAAAGGATCCTGTGTATCAGAACACTTGAGACGGTCTTTAGTTGTTTTCTTATCTGGTTTGGTACCCGTTTTAAGCTAAGGAGAGATGTTTCAGGGTTGTATAACCTAGCATAGAAAACTGGTTTTAAAGAGTCTCAGGTGCCCCCCCTCGGATTGGTATCAATCAAACCATCCATAGATGATTGTGGCATCTTCACATACCAAGGTTCGTGATTTAAATAAGCATTGGGTCGAGGTTCCATTCCATTCCTGGTTTAGATTCGATCTTGGGAACTAAATTGATTAGGGTCTCGTCAGTTCTTGACGGGGTTCGTATCATTTGGTATCAGAGCCTAGGCTCCAAGGTCAGATCCATCTATCTTTGTTGTTTTTCATTCTTGTTTGAATTTTTCATCTTGTTCTAGTATAAAAAAAAAAGAAAAAAAAAGTCGTGAACAGTATTTTTCGTGAACAGTGCCACAAGAACAATATTTTTAGGGTTTCCTTTTAAAATCAATTTTGCATCTTTGTGGTTTAATTCCCCTTAAATCCACAAGTTTTATCTATTCATTTTCCTTAAAAAAAACTCCAATCTCCTCTTAAAATCTTTCATTTTTTTTTTCATAATTTGTGTCTTGGAAGTCTAAAACAAGTTTTACCCCATTGGTGAAAATTTTACCCAAAATCAAAACTCGACTTTCGTACACATTGCCTTCTTACTCTTGAAATTAAATTCTCCTTAGTTATCATCTTTGTGAATTGCTTCTGAAATCCTGATATTGGTTTGATTAGTTTGATAAGAACCAAGTGAGGATTACTAAGACTGGAAAAAGGCAAGAGAGTGCGAGTGTATTAGAGGGTAAAAGCCAATAATTTGAGTGAAACAAGAGTGGAATTGAGTGAGTCATTTTTTTCTTGAGTGAAACACGTAAGGGAGTGAGGTGAGGTCCTTCCATATTATTTCCAACGTTCTTTTGCAGATAATAGCTATGTCTCACAACTTAGAACAAAACATAAATGAAGAGGATCAATCCGCAACTACTCAGAATTTACAAATTCAAGTATTGATGAGAGAGATGAGAAGGATGATGAGGGCTGAATTAGAGCTCGTCCACGACCATTTGGATCGGGTAGAGAACACACGTACAGGGCAGCCACAACCTGTTCCCCAAGCACGTAGGAGAAAAAGAGCTCCAGTTAGAGAAGAGATTGATGACTATTATAGGGATGAGTATGATGAAGGAGAGGACTCAGTGGGTAGCTATAGGAGAGATGGACAAGGTAGGAGAGCTAGGAATAGAGATGATGGATTGAGTGGAATAAAGATGAAGATTCCATCTTTTCAAGGAAAATCCGACCTAGAAGCATATTTGAATGGGAGAAGAAAATGGAGTTCATATTTGACTGCCACAATTATTCAGAGGCAAAAAAAGTAAAATTGCATGTGATTGAGTTTTCTGCTATTACTTGGTGGGATCAGCTTATTATAAGCAGGAGGCGAAATAGGGAACGTCCAATTGAGACATGGGATGAAATGAAATCATTGATGAGAAAATGTTTTGTGCCTAACCACTATTATTGAGACTTGTACCAAAAATTACAACATCTTACACAAGGTAGCCGAAGCGTTGAGGATTATTATAAAGAAATGGAGATTGCCATGATTAGAGCAAATGTGGAGGAGGATAGAGAAGCTACCATGGCACGATTCTTAAATGGACTTAATCAGGAGATTGCAGATACGGTTGAGTTGCAACATTATGTAGAGATTGAGGAAATAGTCCACAAAGCCATCAAGATTGAGCAACAACTCAAGAGGAGGGGTAACACTCGTGCAGCCCCAAACTCAAGTTCCACTCTTTGGAAGCCAAGCTATGTGAAACGAGACGAGAGGCCACAAGCATCTACTACACCTAAGCTAAGATCCGAGCCCTCCAAGCACAATACACAAGGTAACACCGTAACTCCTACTATTAAGAATCGTGACATTAAGTGTTTTAAATGTCAAGGCAAGGGGCATATCGCAAGTGAATGTGTGAATCAAAGAGTTGAGATTGTAACTGAAGATGAGATGGAAGAGAATGATATACCACCATTAGAGGATGTCGAAGATGAATAATATATAGCCCCTGGGAATTGACTTTAGTAGCGAGGAGAGCTTTGAGTGTGCAAGTAAAAGAAGACGAAGCAGCGCAACGGGAAAATATTTTCCATACTAGGTGCTACGTTCACGACAAAGTATGTAGTATGATTATTGATGGAGGAAGTTGTACTAATGTTGCGAGTACTATCATGGTAGAGCAGTTAGGGCTTTCGACACTTAAACACCAACGACCATACAAACTACAATGGTTAAATGATAGTGGAGAGGTGAAAGTGAACAAGCAGGTACTAATGACTTTTCGGATTGGCACGTATGAAGATAAGGTGCTTTGTGATGTAGTGCCAATGTAGCTGGACATTTGTTACTTGGGTGGCCTTGGCAATTCGACAGACGTGTGAAACATGATGACTTCACCAACAAATATTCAATTGTATTTAATCAACGCAACATCACTCTTGTTCCATTGACACTAAAGCAGGTTTATGGAGACCAAGTGAGCCTACAGAGAGAGAGAGGAAAAGAAAATGAGAAAAAAAGAGAGTGAAATTCAAAAAGAGGCCGAGGAAAATGTGAGAGAAAAACCAAAGAAAAATACAGCCATTGAGCAAAAATTAGATGAAAAAAAAAAGAATTTCTACGCGAGAGCGAGTGAGATAAAAAAACCGTTGTTTTTACATCAGTTGATGATTGTACTTTTGTACAAATAGGCATTTTTAAACACTAACAAATTTGACCCTATTTTGCCTAGTTCTATTAATTATCTTTTGCAGGAGTATGAGATGTCTTTCCTGAGGAAACACCACATGGTTTACCTTCAATCCGAGGAATTGAGCATCAGATTGATTTTGTGCCTGGTGCAGCCATTTCAAATAGACCAGCCTACAGGAGCAATCTGGAGGAGACCAAGGAACTTCAAAGGCAGGTTAAGGAATTAATGGAAAAAGGGTACGTGAAAGAAAGCATGAGTCCATGTGCAGTTCTTGTTTTATTAGTTCCTTAGAAGGATGGGACGTGGAGGATGTGTGTTGACTGTCGAGCCATCAACAACATAACGGTAAAGTATCGACATCCCATTCCTAAGCTAGATGACATGCTTGATGAATTACATTGGTCTTGTGTATTTTCCAAAATTGATTTGAAAAGTGGATATCATCAGATTAGAATGAAAGAAGGAGATGAATGGAAAACTACTTTTAAAACAAAATATGGTTTGTATGAATGGTTAGTCATGCCTTTCGGTCTAACTAATGCCCCGGGCACTTTTATGAGACTTATGAATCATGTCTTGCGAGCTTTTATTGGCAAGTTTGTTGTTGTTTATTTTGATGATATCCTCATTTACAGCAAAAACATAAGCGTTGTTGCCCGAGAGGGGGCAACAATGGTCCAATGGTGTGTGGAGAGTAAGTGCACAAATGGTGCCAATCCCACAATGCCTACAAGCAAGGTCCTGGCATTGCTTATAAGCTCTGGGCAGCCCTCACAAAAATCAGTTTTGGAGGATAAAACAGGACCTTTCTGATGCACAGGATCCTTAGGCTTAAGGCAAGTGCAAAGCATACTCAGTTTAGAAAATTAGAGGTGAGCGTATCATTATTAACTCCAAATAATTTCTTTGATTCCTAGAAGAGAGAAACAGGTTTAAAGAAACATGATGTGAACACCGAAAAACTTATGTTTCTAGGATTTGTTATGTGTGCACAGGGTATACAGGTTGATGAGGAAAAGGTACGTGCAATCCAAGAGTGGTCGAGTCCCACAAGTGCAAGTAATGTAAGAAGCTTTCATGGGCTTGCTAGTTTCTATCGACGATTTTTAAAAGACTTTAGGACATTAGCCGCACCGCTTACTGAAGTAATACAAAAAGATGTTGGATCAAGTGGGGAGAAGCGTAAGAGAAGGCATTTCAAACAATCAAGCAAAAGCTGACCAATGCTCCTTTATTGTCTTTGCCTAACTTTAATAAAACATTTGAAATTGAATGCGATGCCTCAAGTATTGGTAGTGGCGCAGTTCTAATGCAGGAAGGACGATCAATTGCTTACTTTAGTGAAAAGTTGAGTGGGGCAGCCTTAAACTACTCTACTTACGAAAGGAGTTGTATGCATTGGTTTGAGCGTTAGAAACGTGGTAGCACTACCTATGGCCTAAAGAGTTTGTGATTCACACTGATCATGAGTGCTTGAAACACCTTAAAGGCCAACACAAGCTGAACAAGAGGCATGTTCGATGGGTAGAATTCATTGAGACATTTCCATATGTCATTCGTTACAAGCAAGGTAAGGAAAACATTGTTGCAGATGCGTTTTCCCGCAGGTATGTCTTAATTTCAACACTTAATGCTAAACTACTTGGTTTTGAACATATTAAGGAATTGTATGCTGATGACCATGATTTTAGTGTTGAATACCAAGCTTGTGAAAAGACCGTAGTTGGTAAATACTTTAGGCATGATGGCTATTTATTTCAGGAGAATAAATTTGTGTGTGCCTAACTATTCTTTGAGAGGTTTGTTAGTGAGAATCCCATGGAGGAGGGTTAATGGGACATTTTGGAGTTGTAAAGACTCTAGCAGTTTTACAGGAACACTTCTATTGGCCACATATGAAACTAGATGTTGAAAGACTTTGTGGTAGATGTGTTACTTGTAGGCAAGCCAAATTGAAAGTGCAACCTTATGGCTTATACACCCGTTTGCCAATACTTAGTGCACCTTGGACTGATATTTCGATGGATTTTGTACTAGGTTTACTGAGGTCTAGACAAGGGAAAGACTCAATTTTTGTGGTTGTATATAGATTTTCAAAGATGGCACATTTTATTCCATGTCACAAAACGGATGATGCTTCTAATGTTGCTGACCTATTCTTTAAGAAGATTGTGAGGTTGCATGGTATGCCCAAGACAATTGTTTCTGATAGTGATGCTAAGTTTTTAAGTTACTTTTGGAAAACCTTATGGGCTAAGTTAGGAACTAAGTTGTTGTTCCTCTGAAGTTGATGAAGAAACACCTATCACCCTCAAACTGATGGTCAAACAGAAGTTGTGAATAGAACTTTATCTACTTTGTTGTGAGCTATCATTGAAAAGAACATCAAAACTTGGAAAGATTGTTTACCACTTGTTGAGTTTGCTTTTAATCATTCTGTTCATTCTACTATTAAGTATTCACCCGTTGGATTTAACTCCATTACCTATTACTGAGCATGTTAACTTAGATGGTAAGAAAAAAGCTGAAATTGTTAAACAGATACATGAGAAGGCGAAGTTCAACATTGAGTGGAGAACTGAGCAATTTGCTAAAACACTTAATGTCACAATTCTTAATAGTGGGAGTCATGATATTACCTTGTGAATTGTGCTTGGAGGGCTCGTCTTGCTTCACATAGCTCGACTTCCAAGGAGTGGAACTTGAGCTTGGGGATACATGGATGTTACCCTTCCTCTTGAGTTGTTGCTCAATCTTGATGACTTTATTGCTCAATCTTCGAAATCTCCACATAATGTTGCAACTCAACCATATTTGCAATCTCTTGATTAAGGCCATTGAAAAATCATGCCATGGTAGCTTCTCTATCCTCTTCCCCATTAACTCTAATCATGGCAATCTCCATTTCTTTGTAAGAATCCTCCATGCTTTGGCTACCCTGTGTAAGACTTTGTAATTTTTGGTACAAGTCTCGATAGTAGTGGTTAAGTACAAAACACCTTCTTATCAACGTTTTCATTTCATCTCATGTCTCAACTAGACATTCCTTATTCCGTCTCGTGCTTATAACAAGTTGATCCCACCAAGTAATAACATAGTCAGAAAACTCAATCATATACCATCAATATAACAGGGAATATTAATTGTTCTTAGAATTTTTTCCTTGAATATTAATTCTCTTAGCACAAAAAATATTCTTTACCCGGGAATAAGAACTTTTCCTAGGTAATCCGGTCAATTCTAAAATGCATTTTTAGATTGTTGAAAGCATGTATGATAATATATGAGATGATCACGAGCGCTCATGAAACAATGATGACTATGGATTCTTGAGAGATGTATAGATCTGAATGTTTATGCATGCAAATGCTTATTAGTGCAGTACATGAATCATTTAAGTCTATGGAATGGTTTTTACATTTTATGATCAATCACTCGAGTACATGAGTTGTACATTATCAATTGGATCAATATTTTCAATAGTTGAAATCATTCATATAGTCTTAATAGCTAAAACAAAATATTCTTTATCTACATGCTATCATCTAAATAAGCATTTAGATTATATTGGAATGTCATTCAAATGGACTTTAAATATTTCTCTAGGGGGCTACAACCATGGCATCATTTTCTGTGGAAGCCACCAAGAAATTTTTTTTTGAAGTCTCCTTAGTATCTTTTGAATTCCCTTCTATAGGCATTCTTGGAGCCTCTATTCCTTATCCACGCTAATTAAGCTTGAGGATTCCACTATCTAAGCCTTTACAACCCAAAGCCTTAAGATGCTTACAATTGACTTCCAAGGCATCAATAAAACCTTTACAATCTGAGATGATCTCTCACCCGTTTCCCAAAGTGTTTCCTACACTTAAAATCACTCAATTTTGATACTGAAATGAAGATTACATAGATTTTCACGCACACAATGTATGTGTTTACAAATGAAAGAATAAACAAGTCTGAACTCAATATAGTTTGAATATGCGAAAGCTAGCTCAATGACAATTGTTAAAAAAATTATGCCTAAAATTGAATTTCATTAAGCCTTCTCCAACTAGCCGTTATTGACTTTCTAAAAATTATTGGATCACCATTACTCTCAGTCAGTTTGCCCTTCTAACTTGTGCCAAGTATCTCTTATACTAAAATTTGAATTAAAATTTGAGTTATTATATTAGTTTACTACTTAATTCTAGAGAGTTCATCGACTGAAGTCGGCTTGTCGTTTGCCTATTATTGGTTAACTGTTATGATCTAAAATCAACCAAAATGTAACCATAATTTAGCAGTTAATCATTTCAAAATTAGAGGTTATTCGTTTATTTCCAAAACCTCAATTTTGGTTGTTGATCATTCGTCTGAGATCGGTGTCTAGCTCAGAGATACGATCTTGTAGATGGATGTACATCTAATCAAGACGATTGCTGATTGAATCAACTTTGGTTTTAGTCTGAGAGACTTGACTGGCAACTCGATCAATTTTCTTATCGAGTTGTTGAAGAGTTTGATTCTGACCATTGGCATTTTTGGTTTGCCAATTTAAAACAGCTTCATACTGTTTTGGTTCTTCAGGTTGCCTAGAGGTTGTAACTAGGGATTGGACATAGGGTTTTGAGATAACTATGGTTTGTGTGTCTGTCTGTTTTTCAAGCAGAGGAAATGATTCCTCATAAGATTGACTTGAAAACATAAGGCATGATCTTATTGGATGGACAGGAGGTTTGGGATCTGGTGGAGGTTGTGGTGGAAAGGATTTGCAAGATGTTATTAGATGAGAGGATTTTTTTCTTCTTCTTTTTCTTTCTCCTCATAACTTCCAATTCGTCATCAACATCCTTATCATCCAAGCAAGGACAATCTGGATTGCACATATGGGCTTCAGGAACATCCCATAGAAAATGACCATTGATTTTGTCAGGATATACTGGATACCCTTATGATGAGAAACCATGAATGGGAAGTTTCTTTTCTTGACCAGTTTGAACTGATGTTATCATAGCAGTGTAGGAAAGCTGTGAAGTGTCTGAAACAGGCTTGGGTTTAGGTGTTTGAAAAGATAGCTTGACTTGGCCATTTTGTCGTCTTTCAAATGTGGCTTCTGTTGTTTGAACTGGTTTAGAGTTTTGATGGAAATGCTCATAGTTGGTTAACCATTCAAGAGGCATAAGTTTGAGCAATTCTTGTTTTTGGATTTGTTTGGGAATTTGGATGATGGTTGGAATTGTGTCTGTTTCTGCTAGTATCATTAAGGCATATGATGTAGTGTGTGATGTGGGAAGATCAAGTGCATGATTCTGTAATCGATACACTATTTGGTATTGAAGAGTTGCTATCTTTGATGTGGGTGTTTGTTCTGCTCCTTGGAGCTGGATTTGGACCTTAAGGGTCGTGAGAAGGTTGGGATCCTCAAGGGAGAGGTTGAAATTTGGGTAAAATGTTAACAAGACACTGTCAGGACAGTTCCTATAATAACATGTTGGTACTGTTTGAACCTGGTGTCTAAGAGAGCAATTCTAGCTGTAACAGGTAAATATTTTCTTCCATGGAGGGTCAGAATCAATCTAACACCACCAAGATGAAGATGTGTATACCCCTCTCATTTCCAATTTGCTATGAGATCATGGGGTATTTCTAAAGTGACATACTGCTCACTTTGAGAGGCTTGTAAAGCACACTGATCTAGTCTAGAAGACTGAATATATTCTTTTGGGAGTGGCCTTTTGGTGGAGATCAGGGTGCAGATACTTTTGGTGAAAGAAGTTTTTTGTTTGTATAGATGATAAGGACTCATAATGGGGAACTGAGATTCATTGATTTGGGCAGACTCAGGAATATAGGAATATTCAACAAGATTTTCAATTTTAGAGGCTATGTGTTTTGAACATGATTTTGGAAGAGAGAGGGTAGATGACAGAGAGATATGAGATGAAGACGATGAAGGAATTGAAAGTGAAGATGAAGATGTTTCCATATTTGGGTAATCTTCCTCTAGGAAATCAAAAAATATTATTTGACATTACTAACGATACCACCTCTACGCTAGGAATTGGCTCTGATACCAGATCTGTAACAGAACAAAGTCTGTCCTTAGGGCCAATAGCCTGCAAGTTCTGGTTTCCAGCTGATATACACTTATCCGTCAAATACCAAAACCGAAAATCATATTTGAAAATAGTTTTTCATGATACCACCCGAAAACACGGCACTCTTGGCCTTTAAAGAGGGTGAACGTTGTGAGAAAATAATTTCATTTTAAAAATCAATTTTGGAGGATAAAACAGGACATTTCTGATGCACAGGATCCTTAGGCTTAAGGCAAGTGCAGAACATACTCAGTTTACAAAATTAGAGGTAAGCGTATCATTATCAACCCAAATAATTTCTTTGATTCCCTGAAGAGAGAAAAAAGGTTTAGAGAAACATGATGTAAAGAAAACTTATTTTTATTTTCAATTAACTCTTGCCTTCTAAAGGGATAGAGAGATGCTTATATAGAGATCTCGAGGAAGGAGAGATAAGGTGGGTCCCTTATCTTTTACAAAAGCATAATTATTAAAACACACCACGCCAAACTAGAAAAAGGAAAGCATAGAACATACTTTAGACAAGACAGGACCCTTGTCTAATTATTAAAGCAAACTTAAAAAAACAAAAGCTAAAGATTCCCATGCGTGTCTGCAATCATGGAGTGGATAGGTAGTGTGATGGAGACATATCATCAGTTTCTTTCTCATATTGGTGTTTGGCATGACGGATCTATCTCTGATTAAGATATGCTTCAGCTTGCAGATAAACTTCTTCATCAGCGTCAGTCATCGTTTTTGGGGCTAATGGATCAGGAGGATCTGGGTTGGTGACAGTGTAAGGGGAATTTTCAGTAAGGAGAAGGGATTGAAAATCTTCCCATGGATCCTGAGCGTCTTGGAATAAGACGTTAGTGTAGTCAGGACGTTGTTCCATGACAAGGATTCCTTGAGGACTTGAACTGGAACCTAGAGTACAAGTTTGTGTCTTTGGGACAATTTCCAAGGTGTGTGAGGGTCCAACAGAGGTGTGGTGGATGTTTGTGGTAGGTGGCTTAACATTGTTGAGTTCCATTAGGTATGACTTGAGAACAGATGATAAGTTTTCCATTAATAGGCCATATCTTATGTCCAGAAGTCTCTTGTTTCTGGGTGCTGGAAGTAAGGTCTATGAACGATGAAGACTGCAGTGAACATGTCTGCTTCTTCTTATGGCATCTTGTCTAATATGTGAAACGTACACAAATTTTTTAGGCTGAGTAGCTGTTTGTCAGGGAGTAGCTTATTTTTAAAATCAATGAGGAGTTGTCCATGTTGATAAGGAATTTATGGCTGATTAGATGAAATTAAAATTTTTTGATTCCATACTTGACCGCCAAAATCTCTTTGTAGATCACATGGTAATTCTTTTCAAAGTCTTTAAATTGTCCGCTTGCATGTGCACAGAAGTGACGTACACCATTTATCTCTTCAAGAAGGATGGTACTCCAGTAATCATCACTGGCATCGGTCTGTAGAATGCGTTGTCCAGTTATGGGAATTTGAAAAGGAGGAGGTGACTGGGCTATCACCTTTAGTTATTGGACAGCTTCTGTCTGTGCTGGTCCCTATGGAGGGCACTGTTTTCTAAGCATGCGGGACAACTGGCTTGTGTGGATTGCAACTTTAGGGATGAAATCACAGACATAATTAACAATCCCGAGGAATTGTTGGATCTGCTTTTTGTTGAGATGTGTGTCCGGAAACTTTAATAATTCAGTTGCAATGTGTGGACCAGGTTGATAATGGCCATCTTTAATCACCAAGCCAAGAAAGTCAATTGATTCTTTTGCTACGCTGCTTTTCTTTTCAGAAAGCATGATTCCGTGTTCCTACACAACATGAAAGAAATCCAAAAGGAGCTTCTGGTGGCTCTCATGATCAAAGGATAATAATAAGATATCATCAATGTATACCAAAGCATGATGAAAGATACGACTAAAGATTTTTGTCATGGCTTTTTGAAATAATGAAGGAGCAACCTTAAGACTAAAAGGCATAACAGTCCACTGATAATGGGAATCAGGGATGCAGAAGGCAGTTTTGTGACGGTCAACTGGTGAAATACCAAGTTGCCAAAAACCAGCTTTGACAAACAAGGTTTGAATTTTTGGAAGGGGAAACTTATCATCTTTCAGGAAAGAATTAAGTGGCTGGTAATCAATAACTAACATCTTTTTACCACGAACTAATTTAGATCTTTTTTCAACATAGAAGGCTTGAAAGTAATCAATAACTAACCTCTTTTTACCACGAACTAATTTAGATCTTTTTTCAACATAGAAGGCTTGACAAGCCCAATCTGAATCAGTAGGTTCAATAAGACCTTGCTGAAGCAACTGAGAACATTCTTGGTTAGCAAGTAAGAGGTCGGAAGGAGACATACCCAGGTGTGATGCTTTGGTGGGGTTTATGTCTTCGTTGAGTTTGAAAGGAAAGCGAATGAAGAATTGTGCATTTTTCCAAAGAGGTGATGGGTGGTGGAACTGGGAATGGTTTTCTGGACAAAATTCTAGGAACTTCTGTGAAATATGACTGTATGGAGATGGTGTTTCTGAAAGTGTATACAGACGTAGTGTATCTGTATAAGGCAAGAACATTTCTTGTAGCGAACTCTAGAACTAGTGAGGAATAGGTTTTTAACCAAATGAAGAATGTCAAAACCTATAAGTAAATCTTTATCTGGGAGTTTGGATGCTACAATCCTTTTCCAAATTATGCAATTCGGAAAGAATTGAATACCAATGGGTTTTTTGGTAATCAAAGTGGTTTCAAAAGTTTCTACGTTAACTGCTCGGAAGAGTTTCAAGTGTTTTTCCCAACAATCAGAGCGAAGGACAAAAGGATCAATCATACTGGTATCTGCACCAGTGTAAATAAATCCGATTATAGGAACAGGTTTATGAAATTTTGAAGGAATGGACATTTTTAGAGAAGGTCTAGGAATAGTTAAAACATGGTTGACAGTTTGAACCGCAGAAATGACTGAAATATCATCACAATCAGAAGATTCTGCAATAATGAAGGCAGTCTGATCATCTTGTTCTGATTGTTCTGAAAAATTTGATTCGACATCTTCATTCTCAAATAACAGTGAAGAATGTTGGAGATGCTGTATGAGACGAACAACTTTGGCAGACATTTGAGGACAGTTTCTAGCAAAGTGACTGCGTTTCTTGCAGATGAAACAACGGTTGTGCTTTTTCTTTCTGTACTGGGAAGCATCCTTTTTCCTGAAATATCGGAGAGATTTTTTAGAGGATGATTTTCTATGGAAGTGTTTCTGGAAATGTTTTTTTCTTTTTGGTTGCATTTTGCCTTCGCTACCCCACTGATGTTATCTTTGTCAAATGGTCCCAACAATTAGAGACAACCCTCTGTTTTCTTTTTCTGTCACTCCGTGTTTCTCCTTGAACATTTTTTAACTCAGCAGATAGATTTGAAGACAAATTAAGAGATTCAAAAGCATTTTCCACTATAATCCTATATAAAATTCAACGCCACCAAACCTGTCAGCTTGTTCTAAACTCTAATATCATATAAAAAAGTTCTACAATACAGAAGACTTTCTAACAATGCAGAACATTTTTTAGACCATAATCTTATAATATTTTCCTAGCAATACCAAACATTTTCTACACTATAATCTCATAATATTTTTCTAACAATACAAATCAATTTTACACCATAATCTCATTATATTTTTCTACAACATAATTTCATTTTTATAATATTTTTTCTAACAATACACAACATTTTCTAACCCATAAACTCATAATATAGAATTTCTACAATAATTCGATATATATTTGAAATTCTACAATAATTTCTCAAAATTTGTACAATAAAAAAATTTAAAGCTTACTTAAGGTGGAGTTGGTGAAGGTTTATAGTTCGAATCACATTGGGCTAGGTTCACTATTGTTGTGTTGCACATATTTAAGTAGCTACTACTGCGTTGTGCAGGTAGTGCTGCTAGGTCGTTGCATCGCGTGAGTGGTGCTACTGGGTCACTACTACATCATGCAGGTGGTGCTGCTAGCTCGCTACTACGTCACATGCTGGCCTCGCATGGCTACGTCAATCACTTAATGATGGTGGCTCTAATTGTTGGTTGGGTATGAGGTAATGAACGTGTGGCTATTGGTTGCCGACGTGATTCATGTGAGAGAGGTAAAAAGCAACAAGAGCGGTTGAGGAGTGAGGGGAGGCAATTTAGTAGTTTAGGTTTCCGGTTTCAGCTGTTTTATTTTTTTATTTATTTTTTATTTTTTTATTTTTTTCAATTTATTTTTATATATTATAAAGTCTTTTTCTTAAAATACACACACACAAATATATTATAAAGTCGCTTTTCTTAAAGGCCTTTAACTAGTCCATTATTTATGAGCTTTGCATTATGTGAGCCCTTATCCATGATTTTATCCTGCGAGCCTCGACCGAGCCAATTCAAGCCAAACTTTTTTGCCAACCCTAATTCTCATCATATGGATGAATGCCTTTCAGGTGAAAATTGCAATACAACCCTTGACTAAGCTCATTTACTAGGGCACATATGCCCATATCTCTGTACAAACTTTTCCTTCCCTCTACCGTCTTCAGGAGTTTGCTAAACAGACAATTACTGTATCTCCAACATCCTATTGTCTCTGCTGCTCTCATGGACATTCATTCCCAGTTTCTTGGAGAACCTGCAGCTATCTTTGCCACTGCTTGCAAAGAATATCTCCAAATGAAATATTGCTCAATGCAACAAGGCCTTAAAAGCCCATATCTAAACCTAAGCAAGAAATTATGTAATGATATTCTCTTCTAGAAATCCAAAATCACTGGTATACATCAAAACCTTATCTTTAGTTCATTAGGTGCATATGGCAGCTCATATTACACTATATATATTACATTAAAATATTATTATTATACATTGCACTATATCAAAAAGATGGCTAAATCAGTGAAAGGTGCATAAAATAATCCCATGGGAGAGTACGACTCAGGTTGTGTTACATTAAAATATTGTTCATATTTTAAATTAATTATTTTATTTTTATTACTCAATAATCTATAATACATTTAAATTTACTAAATATTAATTTATATTTATATTAAATAAAATTGAGTTTTGAATAATAATAAAAAATATCAATTAATAAAAAATATTTAATAACTTTTATTACATAAATTTATTTTAAATATTTTACTTTAAATATGTAAAAAGTATTTCAATTATTAATCATTTATTATTTACTAAAATAATAAATTTAAAAATAAATTAAAATTAAATAATTATATTTGACATTAATAAATAAAAATTAATTTAATATTAATTTTTATATTTATATTGTATTATATTATTGTATTATATTATATTATTTATATTTATAATATTATATTATTTGATTATAGTATATTATTAAATTATTTTCATTTTATAAAAATTAGTATAAAAAAATAATTATAATAATTATTTTGAAAACTTAATAAGGTAACACTAAAACATTAATAAATTTAAACAATACTAATTTATTTGAATATTAATATAAAATAATTTTACAAAATAGTATGCTATATAATATAGTCTATAGTAAAACCAACATTGTATTACATTACAATGAAATACACCCTAATATAATGTAATATAGTATGATGTCTTGGTGATTAAAAGACATCTAGAAGCTGCCTACTGATCAACCATGACTCTCATTTCTTTTGGAAACATGGAATACGATACCATGAGTTCTCATGATATGGAAATTTGTGATAAGCCTTGATCATCGTAAGAACTAAAAATCCTTACTTCGAAAGATTCTATGCTCATTGAAATACTAAATTTGGGTTCAATCAGTTTAGCATATAAAAAGGACCCTGAACCAGTGTTTATACCATCAACTTTATGCTAGGCCACCATAAAACATTCCCTGGTTGTCAAGACGATCAATAACCTCTCATAAAACCTTAATTGCCCTTTGTAACCATCTATATAGCCGATACCTTAGGCGTTAGGGGTGTTAAAAAAGTCCGCTCGGACCGGACCCAGGCAATCCGATCCAGACAAAACCCAGACCGCATACACAAAAAACCAGATCCAGGTTTGAAATTCTCAAATCCGGACATTTCCGAGCCCAGGTTCGGGCTCAACACCAAAAACTCGAAGCCCGGACCCGGTTTCTTAATAAATTAAAAAAAGAAAATATAAATATATTATATATTATATATAAATATATAATTATATAATTATGAATTTATGATATGTTGGATGTTATTTAGATTTATTGTGTGATTATTGTGTTGTTGAATTTTATTTTATTTTTTATATAGATTGAAATTGGATGAATTTAGGTATTAGAAAGCAGATTGAAATTTTTTTATTTATTATTTGTGTAAAATTTGCATTGTTAGTATGTTATATATTTGTATTTGACTATTTTCTTTTTTAAGCCTTGAGATTAAATGAGTTTATTTGACTATTTTCTTTTTTTAAAATTTACATTGTTAGAGAAATGAAAGAAAAAATTGAAGAAAAAAATTGAATTTATCACATGCGGGCTTGGAAATCCGGATAAAAAACCTGGGCCCGGGGGTGCGGGCTTGAACCTAGACTGTACCCGGAAAAATCGAGTTTTAACTCGGGTCCGGTCTTGAGTTTCACTCACCTAGTCCGGTCCTAGGCAACACCAAAACCCAGACCGGACCCTGATTTTGCCAAGCCTATCAGGCGTTAAGAAAATTTTGAGGCCATACATGCTTCACGTTTGGTGGGAAATGGATGCAAAACAAGAAGTCCAAAGATCCCATGTCACATTTACTACGACGGATGCAAAAAATAATTTATTGATGGTTAAATTATATAATGATAAGATGTGAAAACAAAAATTTTATGAATTAAAAAGTTTATAGAGACTGTTTTAATAGATTTAATGTGGGTTAAATTAAATAATAGTAAAATCACCCATATGGTTACCATGGGCTTTTATTTTTTTTAATTTTTAATTAACTTAAATAATAACATAAATATAATTTTGCCCTTAAAAATCTAGAAGTAATGGTAGCAGAAGTGATGTCGAGGGTTTTTTAAGGTATTTTTCAGAGTATAGGGATTAAACAAATACTAAAATTAAAATTTTCGAGTTTATGAGTTTATGTAGCTTTCATAAATTTAACAAGGGACTTTAATAGATTTAATAGGGCTAATTTATAACTCATGTAATTTTCTCTTTAATCTTTTTCAAAATTATTTTCTCCGAGAGGGATTTGAGCCCCCACTAGTCATGGGCATAATAGTTTAAGAATTTCTTCTTAAATATGTATTTTAATTTAGATTTTATACATATTTATAATTTTTTTCGTTTAAGTGTTTTTATGTAGATTGAATTTTAGTTTAGGCTAGAGTGTGATGAGAACCATCAAGGGAATACCATTAAAGATTCAAGTGATCTTTTGCGCATTCATGGAGGCCCAATTACAAGAGCTAGAGCCAAAAAGATGCAAGACATCATGAATTGGGCTTGGAGAGAAGACAAGGCATTGTGGACATTATTCAAGCTATTGGGCAGCCAAATACACAATTTGGATCAAATGCAGAAAGGAAAAATTCGGAATAAATTTTGCATTAATTGAGCCAGAATTAATGTGCAAGCTATATACCATTGGAAAGATAATTAAGTTAGCTTTCCAATGCATTCTACTGAGCTGGATTTGGAGTTCTCTAGAATGAGTTATGATCAGTTTATTACAGCTTGTTCAGGCTTGGAAATTCAAACGACTCCTTTGATTATTCAACTTCATTTATTTGTTTTGTGTCAAGTTTATCAATGTGTTAGGTAAGTCTACCATTGATGATAGTGGGCTAGCATTATGTTTGTCAATGCTAACATTAATAATGGTGGGTTGGTGAAGGCTTTTAAAGCACCCTTTGACAAACCTATACTTGGAGGGTTGTTCCAATGTTTCCATTTGCATTTTTAGGATCTTGGGTTTCTTTTAGCCTATTTAAACAACCTTGCTATGTATGACAATTAAGAGATTAATGTTATTTGAATTTGAAAGATTATTCTTTCTTTGGTTCTTTTGAGAACTAGTGAACTTATCAAGAATTTGCATTCTTGTGGCGTTCCAAATTTAGACTTATCACTCACCTTCTCATCTATTTCTTGAGTGTGGCGTCAATATCATTCTCTATACCTTTGGTTCATGCTTTTCTTAAGCATTGGGTCAAGGTTTTGTTTGTCATAAATCTGTTTAGAACTTTCTTGGGAAGTTGAAACTACAATTTAAGTGTGAGTTTCAAAGTTTCATTGTGGGATTTTGTATCATTTGGTATCAGAGCTAGTTTCTAATCAGGTTTGAATGTCTTATTTATTTTGATTATATAAAAAAAAGAGAAAAAAACATACAAAAAAAATTACCAAAGGATTCAAGTATTTCTACTTTCATCAAATTGAATTTTAGTTATTCATTTTCCTTGACATTGTTTACACACAATGTCAATTGTGTTACTTCGCTTGCTTGCGTTCCTTTCTTTAATTTCCTTTTCATTCTTTGTGTTCTCTTAATTTCTTTTCTTTGTTAGTGTGCTAGATTGCCATATTTGGTGTGCCACTTCGGTTTTTTTTCTTGATTGTGTTTATTTAGTTCAATAAAAAACTGAAAGAGAGAATTAAGTGTGGTAAAAGGCAAAAGTTTGTGAGATCATTAGAGGGAAAAAGCCAATTTGTGTGTTAAACACGAGAGTTAAGTGACATCAAATTGAGTGAAACACGTGAGGGAGTGTTGTGAGGTCTTTTTGCTAACATTCTTTTCAGATCACAAATATGTCAAAAGATCAAGAAGCTATAAACCAATCAATTATGCTCAAGGCCATGCAACAACAATTTGAATCCATGAATCTGGTGTTTGGAGAGATCCATGACAAATTGGAGAGGCAAGACATTGTCATAGCCAATCTACAAAGGGGGCAACAACCAATAGCTCCTAATGTAAGAGTTAAACAAGGGCGTGCTGCCATGGGAAAAGAAGATGGTGATGACTACCTCGATACCTGAAGATATACCTCCATAAGTTAATAAAACTTTCGTGTTTTCTTCAAACATGTCTTTCTAACTACCCTCTCTCTCTCTGCAAATGAAGTTCTAAGAAAGAAAAAGAATAAAGAATTAAATTTGTTCATTTTGCAAAACCTAAGGAAGTATGCTCTGCACTTGCCTTCTAGTAAGGATCCTGTGCATCAGAAACCTTTTGACCATTTCTTATCTGGTTTGGTACCCTGTTTTAGACTCAAAGAAAGTCTGTTTTGGGTTATATAACCCGAGAAAGAAAAAGTGTTTTAAAAGGATTTTGATCGCTATACCTAAGGGCCACAACGCCATGTACTTTATGGTATCAGAGCCATACTCGTCCTTGAAATTCGGTTTTCTAAATCTTGTTTACCATTTCCAAAATGGTATAATTTGAGTCTTTATTCTGTTTTAATCTTTAGTCTTCAAGCGCAGAGAGAATTCTTCAATCATGGCTTCCACTTCATCTTCAATTCCTTCAAATCCTGTTACTCTTTCCTCTACTCTTTCTCTACCGAAATCTTGCACTTCTCACACTGCTAATAAAATTGAAAATCTTGTCGAATACTCCTACATCCCTGAATCCGCCCAAATCAGTGTATCTTCGTACCCTCTCATCAGCCCTTACCAACTCTACAAACGCCCCAGTTCTTTTACCCGCAGTATCTGTACTCTCATATCCACCCGCAGACCTCACCCTAAAGAATATATCCAGTCTTCTCGCCTGGATCAATGTTCTCTTCAAGCAACGCCTGCTGAGCAATATGTTACTCTTGAAATCCCCTCCGAATTGATTTCCAACTCGAAACGAGAAGGTTTTACCCATCTCCATCTTGGAGGCATCAGATTAATCCTTACCCTTCATAGGAGAAAATGATTACCAATTACCGCTCGGATTGCTATGCTTGATACCCGATTCAAACAGTATCAAGATGCTGTTATCGGTACTGTCCTCACAACCCTCCATGCAGGAAGTGTTTTACTCACTTTCTATCCCAACTTCAACCTTTCTCTCCAAGACACCAATTTGCCCACAGCCTTGAAAGTTCAAGTTCAAATTCAAGGTGCTGAACAAATCTCCTCAGCCAAAATTGCTACCCTTCACCATCAACTGGTCTATATGCCTTAGATCTTCCCACTCCAAAACACCACTCTGACACCCCTATGGTGTTAGCAGAATCTGACCAAATCCCCACAATCATCCAGATCCCGCAACAGATTCCCCGTCATGAGCTCATTAAGCTTATGCCTCTTGAATGGATCTCCAACTATGAGCAGTTCCATACCAATACCGCTCCCATTCAGACTTCTGAAAGCATGTTTGAAGGATGACAAGATGGCACAGTCCGAATGACTTTTAAACCACCTCCAAGTGCTCCACAAGAGCCTCCTCGGCTTTCCTTTACTTATTCTTCCATGATCACAGTTGTCCAGACAGCTTAGGAAGATCTGCCCATTACAGGGTTTAATTCTGAAGGCTACCCTGTTTATCCAGCCAAACACAATGGCCATTTCCTATGGGATGTCCCTGCTTCAGGTATGTGTGACCCAGATTGTCCCTGCTGGGATGATTGGGAAGAAGATGATGATTATTCTACCAGGAGAAAAAGGAAACCTAAGAAGAAAAACTCTTTCGTCTCATGTCACCATTGTGAACCTCCATCACCAAAAGACCCTCCTCCTCCACCAGTTCCATTACCCATTTACCGAAAAGAGCTTAAATGGCTTGCAAAACATTGCAAATCTGAAATTCCATCACCACTCCCAAACCCAACACCTATTGTCCAACCACTGGCTTGCATGATGTTTTCCTCTACCTCTTCAGATTCCTCTTCTTCATTTCCTCCTTTAAAACCTCACACAGATCCCTACCAAAATGTTGTGTCCAAACCCTTTATCCCTTCACCTATTACCTCCACTGGCCACCTTGAGCCACCCAAACTTTTGAATCCGTCCTCAACTGGCAAACTCAAAATGCCAGGGCACAAAATGACACTTTGGTGCATCTCAATTCAAAAGTTGAAAAAATCAGTTTGTGAACTGAACAGATTGAGACAAAAGTTGACTCTATTGCTGCCCAGATGCAGCAGATTCACCAAAATCTTCAAACCCGAATTGGTCAACTCGATTCAGAGTTACGAGCTATGCTTGCCCAGAGATACTATGGCCCAGAATTTGATCAAAAAGAAAGGGAAATCAGGCGCTTAAAAGCTGAACTCGCTCAGATTGAATCTGAAAAACAAAAACCTACCCTTTTTACCACATCACCTCTTATCCCTTCCCTCGGCCCCACTTATCATCCTTTTGCCTCTATGCTATCTCCTATTAAACAGTATGACCCTTCCAAGTTATTTGGCATGACTCATACTCTTTTTAGAAACAATCCTTTACCACCTCCTACACCTAAACCAAAGTCTAAACCTCACCCACAACCTGTCCCATTCCCTCAAACCTCTATTTCTATTCCTGGTCATTCTACACCAGCATCCCCATCTGTTCCACCACTAACTATCTCCCAACCTCCTACCCAATCCAAGGATAAAGAACCCATGAACTAGTTTACTGCTCACACAGTCACCCATTCATCTACTATATATGATCAAACTTTTGATTCAAATCTAGCTGTTTCAGATAGCCATACCGAGACCGACACTGAATCTTCAGTATCCACTAGTGATTCTGAAAAGTCTTATGCTGATATCACCAAAATCTTGATGGCTCAATCTGATCACCCTGGTCAAACCTCTCATACAGAACCTTATGTTGATATTCCCTCTGAAGCTGATGAAGAAATCCCTGACTCTTCTGCCACAAACCACCCTTCTCCAGCTCAGGCCCAGCCCAATCCACCCAGTCACAAGTCGTCAAATGGTCCATGGTTCACATTTGATGATCTTCCATCTCATAAATGGCGTGACAGACTTACTGAAATGTCTGCCTGGATTGACCTCCAAATGCTAAGACTAGGAGCCACTACTCAATCAGTTCTTAGAGAATTTGCTACTCGTTTTACGGGTACTCTAAGAGATTGGTTTGATTCGTTAGGGCAATATCGCCAATTCCAGTTTGTTGATCTTCCCGAAGTTTCAAGTGCTCTTGCTGTTCTCCATGATCAATTCCTTAGCGATCCTTCTGCAGTTTTTGAAGCTGCGAGACGAGATTATCTCAACATGAAATGCTGCTCCCTCAATGCTAAAGATCTTGATTTCCATTACAAACTCATGTCTTTGCTGTTTTACAAGCTCAATGGATTCAATGAACCGACATTAAAGCACGTCTTTCTGGCTTCCCTTCCAGAAGAACTCCAACCAGACATACAACGACAACTCACAGCATCCAACCTTTCCCTTGACAACATCTCTCTTAGCAAAATCTTCTAGCTTGCCAAAACCTGTCTCAACAAACTTTGCGAGCAGAAACAATTCTTCAAAGAACTCTTGAAAGACAAAGAACCATTCTGAAGTGCTTGCAAAAAGCCTTACTTACAGATCAAATGTAAAAAGAAAAAAGATTGTGATTGCAGTTCTAAGAAGAAAAGGCATTTTCAGAAATTCAAAACCCCCGAATTTTCGTCCAGACCTCGCAGATCCAGAAAGCCTTACAGATTCTTCCGAAAGAAATCATCCTCTTCACGAGACCTCCAACGAAGAAAATTAAGCAGATGTTTTATCTGTAAGAAAAAAGGCCACTATGCGAAAGATTGTCCCAACAAAAGAGAAAAATCCATCCGGCTAGTTGAGCATCTTCAAGCCACTACCGACTACTCTCCAGACAAGGATGAACTGGAATTCTATTTCTCTGAACAAGATGAACCCAATGATGAAACAGTGTTCGCACTTCAACACTCCTCTGATGACTCAGATAGTGACCAGTCCCAAGTCATTTTCCATCAACAGTTATTGTCCCTGGACACTACTGTTCCTATTCCCTCCATCAAACTCCACATCCTACCTTCCAAATTCCAAAGGCCCATTCCAGCTATCGGCCTTATCGATACCGGTGCCCAAAGAAGCATGTTAAACCCTCATCTCCTTTCCCCAGAATATTGGACCAAGTCTGAAGAACATTTCAAAGCTGTCAATGGCAAACTCTTTACCACCTCTTTGATTACCAAAAAACCCATTGGTATTCAAATCTTCCCAAACTGTGTCATTTGGACCAAGGTTATTGGTTCTACTCTTCCTAATAAGGATATCTTGTTAGGTTTTGACATCCTTCACCAAATCAAACACCTCCAAATCATTCCCACTGGAATCCGAGTCAAGTCCATGTTCAAACCCTTCACCGACATTCTGAAACTCTACAATTTGTCTGAAACTCCCCAGTCTTACCAGGATATTTCATCCAAACTTTTGAGTTCCTGTCCAGAGTCCCATTCTGAGTTCACCCATCCAAACCCATTATGGAAAAATCCAGCTTTCTTCATTAAGTTACCTTTCAAACTAAATGAAGATATTAACCCAACCAAAGCCATCCATCCAGGAATGAGTCCTTCTGACTTACTCCTAGCCCAACAAGAATGTTCCCAACTCTTAGCCCAAGGTCTCATTGAGCCCACAAGTTCTCAATGGGCTTGCCAAGCCTTTTATGTTGAAAAGCATTCTGAAATTGTCCGAGGAAAGAAACGCCTAGTCATTGACTACCAACCATTAAATATGTTTTTACAAGATGACAAATTTCCTTTGCCTCGCCGACAAAGCATGTTTACTTTTCTCAAAAATGCCCGGATCTTTTCAAAATTCAATATAAAATCTGGTTTTTGGCAATTAGGCATTGAACCCCCTGAACGTTATAAAACTGCCTTTTGCATTCCAAATGCCCATTTCCAATGGACAGTCCTACCCTTTGGTCTCAAAACTGCCCCTTCCATTTTTCAAAAATCCATGATCCAAATCTTCCAACCCATTTTGCATCATGCATTGATTTACATTGATGACATCTTACTTTTTTCAGGATCACATGATGAACATCGCCAGCTGTTAACTCAATTCTATGATCTTATCCACAGTCACGGAATCATGTTATCGGCCAAGAAAAGCACCATTGCTACAGACAACATTGAATTCCTTGGTATGATCATAAAAGATGGACACTACCAGCCAGGAAAGCACATTGCCCAAGAATTGCTTCACTTTCCAGATCAGCAACTTTCCAAAAAGCAAATTCAACAGTTTCTCGGCATCATCAATTATATCAGAGACTTTATCCCACATGTGGACCACTACACTCATCACCTTTCAGCCTTATTGAAAAAGAAGCCCCCAGAGTGGAATACTGACCACACAATTGCTGTCACTACCCTAAAGCAGATTGCGCAAAATCCGCCTCCTTTAAAGCTGATTACTGATGGACGGCGTATATTGCAGACAGATGCAAGTAATGACTCATGGGGTGTCATCCTCCTCGAAGAGCTCAATGGAAAAGAACACTTTATCGCTTATGCTAGTGGACATTTTTCTGACACACAGAAGCACTACCACAGCATCTTCAAAGAGATTTTAGCGGTAAAGCATGGCATCAAGAAGTTTGAGTATCATCTGATTGGCCACCATTTTCTCATCCGCATGGACAGTTCAACTTTCCCCAATATCTTTAATTTTAAAGGTAAAACTGTTCCCGAAAAAGTGTTACTCAGATTAAAAGATTGGTTTTCTAAATACGACTTTTCAGTCAAGCATATAAAGGGGTCCCAGAATCTCATCCCTGATATGCTATCCAGACTTTCAAAACCAGAACACCCTCCTACCGTGTTTTCCACCACCTACCATTTTCCTATCATCTCCATGGCTACTTCACTCCCACCTGAAGCCATTACGAAGAAAACCTTTCCTTTCAATAAAAACTGCTCTTCTGTCTTTACCATCCAAGAATTTGCCAAAAAAGCTCTTTTTCGCTTCTTCATGAAAGCCTACCTTGTCACAGAACCCTTTCCCTTTTCTACCTTCCACCCTGAAAATCTGTTTCTTACAGGTTTAACCCTTGATCCAACCAAAGAAACCACTGAAGACGTGTTATGGTACATTTGGTGTCTAACTGTCCTTTATGCCACCAAGTTAGTTCTACCCATTGCTCCCACTTTGGATCATCTCCTCAATCCAGACAAAGCAACCTCTCTTACCTGGACATTGCTTGAATGGTTCTCCCTCATTCCATGGTGAAGAAAAAAGTTACAACTCTCACAGGTTCACAACCTTGACCGTATGCCTGCCTCTGAAGCATAAATGTTCACATCAGTCTTTATTATTCACATGACATACTTTCAACATCCAGACACAAAGCTCTTTTAGACTCAAGATCAGGTATATGAATGGTTCATTGCACTACATATAGTTGTAATTGAAAATGAAATACAGTCCACCCTGCACAACTACCTTTACCAACTCAACCACCAAACTCCGCCACATAAGGACATCTTCCACACCTCCTTAGGTCCTCAACATGACCTCATCATGATACCCACTCCATCTGCCATATCTAAGCCTAAGTCCACCGGCATCATCATTAAAGAAGAACGGCCAGACTACACTGACTTCCTTTTTCAGGACTCACAAGACCCATGGGAAGACTTCCTTCCTCTCAGCCAGCATCTCCAACAGTTCCCGCAACCTACCATGCATGAGCCAGGATCCTCATCTCAACCACCTCCACAACCACACAAACCCACAACAGCAGACAAAGCCACTCAAACACCTGGTCCCATGCCAGGACCCAAACGTGATTCTCCATACTCACGCTACCATGGCCCCACTTGGAAGAATCCAAAGCTCTCCAAAACTTTTTCCCGAAAAAGCAACCCTGACAACCCATATGAAACTGAAAGCTCATCCGAAGACGAGTACATGAATCTCCACTCCCCATAAAGTTGTTTGTCCTGATGCAATAATGTTTTACTTATGTCTTGTCCTGTTGTGATAATGTTGCTTTGCTTTATGCTTTTGTCTTGTATAATTATTGCAGTTTGCTTTTACTTTAAGCTTTTGCTTTTTTCAAAGTCATGCTTTAATTATTAAAGCATCTTTTGTCTTTTGTAATCATTAAAGTTGTGTCATGATGTATCTTTTGCTTTTGCTTTTGTAAAAGATAGGGGTCATGTCCTATCTTTCCCGAGAATTCTCCTATATAAAGAATTCTCCCCCTCTTTGTAAGATATACCTCGATACCTCAAGATACCTCCATAAGTTAATAAAACTTTTGTGTTTTCTTCAACCATGTCTTTCTAACTTCCCTCTCTCTCTTTGCAAATGAAATTCTAAGAAAGAAAAAGAATAAAGAATTAAATTTGTTCATTTTGCAAAACCTAAGAAAGTATGCCTGCACTTGCCTTCTAGTAAGAATCCTATGCATCAGAAACCTTTTGACCATTTCTTATCTGGTTTGGTACCCTGTTTTAGACTAAAGGAAAATCTGTTTTGGGTTATATAACCCGAGAAAGAAAAAGTGTTTTAAAAGGATTTTGATCGCTATACCTAAGGGCCACAACGCCATGTACTTTATGGGATAGAAGGGAAAGACGTATAGATCATGATTTGGGAAATATCAAACTAAAAATTCCTTCTTTCAAGGTAAAATGACCCGGAAGTTTATTTGGAGTGGTGTAGCTAGTATTTGATTGCCACAACTACTCTGAGGAGAAAAAGGTAAAACTAGCTGCTGTTGAATTTACTGATTATGTTCTTATTTGGTGGCGTTGTGGCGTTATGTCAACTACTTTGATAGCAAATTGTACGTGGCGTTGTGGCCCCTAGGTACAACGATCCAAGTCGCCCTTTGGACCAGTAGTCCGCAACCCGAAGAGGTTTCCAGCCGATATACTCTTGGTAGATCAAAACTTAAAACGTTTCTTTCTAGGACATTTAACCCAAAACAGACTTTCCTTAGTCTAAAACAGGGTACCAAACCAGAAAAGAAATGATCAAAAATTTTCTGATGCACAGGATCCTTACTGGAAGGCAAGTGCAGAGCATACTTCCTTAAGTTTTTAAAATGTACAAATTTAATTCTTTATTCTTTTTCTTTCTCTAGAACTTCATTTGCAGAGAGAGGAGAGAGAGTTTTAGAAATACATAGCTTTTTGAGAACACACGAGTTTATTTCTTAGAAAACTTCTTATGCTTACAAAGGAGGGGAGAATCCTTTATATAGGAGAATTCTCGAGGAGATAGGATAGGATTCCTATCTTTTTCAAAAGTAAAAGCAAAATTCATCATGACCGCTTTAATAATTAAAGCATGACTTTGACAAAAGAAAAAGCTTAAAGTAAAAGGAAACTTTAATAATTATACAGGACAAGACATAAAGTAAAACATAATTACAACATGACAAATGACTTTATGGAGAGTAGAGATTCATATAGTCGTCTTCGAAGGAGCTTTCAGTTTCATCTGGATCGGTGTCACGGGAGACTGTTGGGAAAAAAGTTTTGGAGAGCTGTGGATACTTGCAGTGGGGACCACGGCAAGGTGGATAAGGGCAATCTCGTCTATATCCTGGTTTGAGTGGGGATGACTGAGGCATTGGGTTTGGTATCTGAGTGGCCTTATCGGCTTTGGAGGGTTGTGATGATGAGCCTGGTTCAGTCATGGATGGTTGGGGGAATTGTTGGAGATGTTGATTTAGAGGTAGGAATTCTTCCCATGGGTCTTAGGAGTCTTGGTAAAGGAAATCGGTGTAATCTGGTTTTTCTTCTTTGATAATGATTCCTGTGAACTTTGGCTTGGAGATGGCAGATGGAGTAGGGATCATGATGAGATCATGTTGATGACCTAAGGAGGTGTGAAAGATATCCTTGTGGGGCGGAGTCTGGTGATTTAATTGGCAGAGGTAATTGTGCAGAGTGGATTGGATTTCATTTTCAATGATGGCTGGGTGTGGTTCAGTAAACCATTCATACACTTGATCTTGAGTCCAAAAGAGATTTGTATCTGGATGCTGAAAGTATGCCCTGTGAATGATGAATACGGATGTGAACATTTATGCTTCAGAAGTAGGCATACGTTCAAGGTTGTAAATCTCTGACAATTGCTGTAACTTTTTTCTCCACCATAGTATTGGGGAGAACTATTCTAGTAGGGTCCAGGTGAGAGAGCTGGCCTGGTCTGGATTAAGGAGATGGGCCAAAGTGGGAGCAATTGGTAGAACTAATTTGGTGGCATAAAGAACAGTTAGGCACCAGATGTACCATAACTCATCTTCAGTGATTTCTCTGGATGGATCAAGGGTTAAACCTGTAAGAAACAGATTTTTTGGGTGGAAAGTAGAAAATGGAAATGAGTCTACCAAAAGGTAGGCTTTCATGAAGAAGCAGAAAACAACTTTTCGTGCAAATTCTTGGATAGCAAAGACAGAAGTGAAAGTTTTGTCAAGGGGAAAGTTTTTCTTGGTAAGAGCTTCAGGTGGGAGAGATGTAGCCATGAAGATGATTGGAAAGTGGTAGATTGTAGAAACTAGGGTGAGAGGGTTTTCTGGTTTGGAGAGTCTGGAGAGCATATCAGGGATGAGGTTCTGGGACCCCTTTATATGCTTGACTGAAAAGTCATATTTTGCAAACCAATCTTTTAAGCAAAATTGAAAATATTGGGGAAGGCTGAACTGTCCATGCGGATGAGAAAGTGATGTCCAATAAGATGATACTCAAACTTTTTGATGTCATTCTTTACCACTGAGATTTCTTTGAAGACGCTATGGTAGTTTTTCTGTGTGTCAGAAAAGTGTCCACTAGTGTAAGCGATAAAGTGTTCTTTTCCATCGAGTTCTTCGAGGAGAATAGCACCCCATGAGTCATCACTAACATCTGCTACAATATGCGCTTTCCATCAGTAATCAGCTTTAAAGGAGGTGGATTTGCACAATTTGTTTGAGGGTAGTGACACCATTTGTGTGGTCATCATTCCATTCTGGGAGCTTCTTTTTCAATAAAGCCGAGAGGTGATAAGTGTAGTGATCCACATGTGGGATAAAATCTCTGATGTAATTGATGATGCCGAGAAATTGTTGGACTTGCTTTTTGGAAAGCTGCTGATCTGGAAAGTGAAGCAATTCTTGGGCAATGTGCTTTCTTAGCGGCTTGATTACCTCTGTGATCAGAAGATCTTTTATGATCATACCAAGAAATTCAATGGTATCTGTGGCGATGGTGCTTTTCTTGGCGGAGAGCATAATTCCATGACTGTGGACAATATCATAGAATTGAGTTAACAGCTGGCGATGTTCATCATGTGAACCTGAAAAAAGCAAGATGTCATCAATGTAAATCAATGCATGATGCAAAATGGGTTGGAAGATTTGGACCTTGGACTTTTGAAAAATGGATGGCCAAAAACCTGATTTTAAATCAAATTTTGAAAAGATTTGGGCATCTTTGAGAAAAGTAAACATGCTCTGTCGGCGGGGTAAAGGAAACTTGTCATCTTGTAAAAACACCCTGTGAATGATGAATACGGATGTGAACATTTATGCTTCAGAAGTAGGCATACGTTCAAGGTTGTAAATCTCTGACAATTGCTGTAACTTTTTTCTCCACCATAGTATTGGGGAGAACTATTCTAGTAGGGTCCAGGTGAGAGAGCTGGCCTGGTCTGGATTAAGGAGATGGGCCAAAGTGGGAGCAATTGGTAGAACTAATTTGGTGGCATAAAGAACAGTTAGGCACCAGATGTACCATAACTCATCTTCAGTGATTTCTCTGGATGGATCAAGGGTTAAACCTGTAAGAAACAGATTTTTTGGGTGGAAAGTAGAAAATGGAAATGAGTCTACCAAAAGGTAGGCTTTCATGAAGAAGCAGAAAACAACTTTTCGTGCAAATTCTTGGATAGCAAAGACAGAAGTGAAAGTTTTGTCAAGGGGAAAGTTTTTCTTGGTAAGAGCTTCAGGTGGGAGAGATGTAGCCATGAAGATGATTGGAAAGTGGTAGATTGTAGAAACTAGGGTGAGAGGGTTTTCTGGTTTGGAGAGTCTGGAGAGCATATCAGGGATGAGGTTCTGGGACCCCTTTATATGCTTGACTGAAAAGTCATATTTTGCAAACCAATCTTTTAAGCAAAATTGAAAATATTGGGGAAGGCTGAACTGTCCATGCGGATGAGAAAGTGATGTCCAATAAGATGATACTCAAACTTTTTGATGTCATTCTTTACCACTGAGATTTCTTTGAAGACGCTATGGTAGTTTTTCTGTGTGTCAGAAAAGTGTCCACTAGTGTAAGCGATAAAGTGTTCTTTTCCATCGAGTTCTTCGAGGAGAATAGCACCCCATGAGTCATCACTAACATCTGCTACAATATGCGCTTTCCATCAGTAATCAGCTTTAAAGGAGGTGGATTTGCACAATTTGTTTGAGGGTAGTGACACCATTTGTGTGGTCATCATTCCATTCTGGGAGCTTCTTTTTCAATAAAGCCGAGAGGTGATAAGTGTAGTGATCCACATGTGGGATAAAATCTCTGATGTAATTGATGATGCCGAGAAATTGTTGGACTTGCTTTTTGGAAAGCTGCTGATCTGGAAAGTGAAGCAATTCTTGGGCAATGTGCTTTCTTAGCGGCTTGATTACCTCTGTGATCAGAAGATCTTTTATGATCATACCAAGAAATTCAATGGTATCTGTGGCGATGGTGCTTTTCTTGGCGGAGAGCATAATTCCATGACTGTGGACAATATCATAGAATTGAGTTAACAGCTGGCGATGTTCATCATGTGAACCTGAAAAAAGCAAGATGTCATCAATGTAAATCAATGCATGATGCAAAATGGGTTGGAAGATTTGGACCTTGGACTTTTGAAAAATGGATGGCCAAAAACCTGATTTTAAATCAAATTTTGAAAAGATTTGGGCATCTTTGAGAAAAGTAAACATGCTCTGTCGGCGGGGTAAAGGAAACTTGTCATCTTGTAAAAACATATTGAGGGACTGATAGTCAATGACTAAGCGTTTCTTTCCTCGAACAATTTCAGAATGCTTTTCAACATAAAAAGCTTGGCAAGCCCATGAAGAACTTGTGGGCTCAATGAGACCTTGGGCTAACAGTTGGGAACATTCCTGTTGGGCTAGGAGTAAGTCAGAATGACTCATTCTTGGGTGAGTAGTTTTAGTCAGGTTAATGTCTTCATTTAGTTTGAAAGGTAACTTAATGGTGAAAGACTTATTTTTCCACAATGGGTTTGGATGGGTAAACTCAAAATGAGACTCTGGACAGAAACTCAAAAGTTTGGTTGAAATATCCTGGTAAGACGAAGGAGTTTCAGACAAATTGTAAAGTTTCAAAATGTCTGTGAATGGTTTAAACATGGATTTGACTCGGATTCCAGTGGGAATGATTTGGAGGTGTTTGATTTGGTGAAGGATGTCAAAACCTAACAAGATATCCTTATTAGGAAGAGTAGAACCAATGACCATGGTCCAGATGACACAATTGGGAAAGATTTGAATACCAATGGGTTTGTTGGTAATCAAACCATTAACAGCTTTGAAATTTTCTTCGTATTTTTCCCAGTATGCAGGTGGAAGAATGTTGGGATTTAACATGCTGCGTTGGGCGCCAGTGTCGATGAGACCAATTGCTGGAATGGGCCTTTAGAATTTTGAGGGCAAAATGTGGATTTTGATGGAAGGAATAGGAACAGTAGTATTAAGGGACATTAACTATTGGTGGAAAATAACTTGGGACTGATCATTGTCTGAATCATCAGAGGAGTTTTGCAGTGCGAACACGGTTTCATCATTGGGTTCATCTTGTTCAGAGAAACAAAATTCCAATTCATCTTTTGCTGGAGAGTAGTCGGTAGTAGTTTGAAGATGCTCGACTAACCGGATGGATTTTTCTCTTTTGTTGGGATAATCTTTGGCATAGTGGTCTTTTTTCTTGCAAATAAAACATCTGCTTGATTTTTTTCATTAGAATTCCCTGGAAGAAGATGATTTCTTTCGGAAGAATCTGTAAGGTTTTTGGACCTGTGAGGCTTTGATGAAAATTCTGGATATCTGTATTTCCGAAAATGTTTTTTCATTTTAGGACTGCAATCACAATCCTTTTTCTTTTTGCATTGAATCTGCAAGTAGGGTTTTTTGCAGGCACTCCTGAATGGTTCTTTGTCTTTTAATAGTTCTTTGAAAAACTACTTCTACTCACAGAGTTTGTCAGGGCAAGTTTTGGCAAGTTGTAAGATTTTTCCAAGAGAGATGTTGTCAAGGCTAAGATTGGATGCTGTAAGTTGCCTTTGGATATCTGGCTGAAGTTCATCAGGAAGAGAAGCCAGAAAGACATGCTTTAATGTAGGCTCATTGAATCCATTAAGCTTGTAAAACAGCAAAGACATGCGTTTGTAATGGAAATCAAGATCCTTAGCATTGAGGGAATAGCATTTCATGTTGTGATAGTCTTGTCTTGCAGCTTCAAAAACTGCAGATGGGTCTCCAAGGAATTGATCATGGAGAACTGCAAGGGCACTTGAGACTTCTGGTAGTTGAACGAACTCTAATTGTCTGTATTGTCCCAAAGAATCAAACCAATCTCTTAGAGCACCCGTAAAACGAGTAGCAAATTCTCTAAAGATTGATTGAGTGGTTGCTCCGAGCCATAGCATTTGTAGGTCAATCCAGGCAGACATCTCATTAAGGCGATCACGCCATTTAGAAGATGGAATATCATCAAAGGTGAACCATGGACCAGTTGACAATTTTTGACCAGTGGGGGCTTGAGATTGAGTTGGAGGAGGTTGATTGGTGGCCGAAGATTCAGGCATGTCTTCCTCAACGTCGGAGGGAATATCAACATATGGGTCTGTGTGAGAAGTTTGGCCCTGATTACTATAAGCACTTGGGAGGAGATGAAAGCCATCATGAGGAGGATTGTTCCTAGTCATTATTATAGGGAGCGGCACCAAAGGCTTCAAAGTCTACACAAGGTTCTAGAAGTGTGGAAGATTACCACAAGGAGATGGAAATAATCATAATTCGAGCCAACATTAAAGAAGAACGAGAGGCCACTATGGAAAGATTTTTACATGGTTTAAATCAAGATATTGCTAATGTGGTTGACTTGCAGCATTATGTTGAGTTGCAGTACTAGTGGAACGACAACTGAAAAAGAAAGGTTCGACTAGAACCAATTTGGGTTCATCTTCCTCATAGAAGTCAAAATGGAGCAAAGATGAAAAGGCTATTTCAAAGCCTAAGATTGAGCCATTCAAGATCATAAAGAGGGAGGCAACCAAAGTAAAGGTAAATCTGATTCCCAACACTCTAGGAATAGAGATATTAAGTGTTTTAAATGTTTGGGGATATGTCATATTGCATCTCAATGCCCAAATAAGAGAGTAATGATCTTAAGGGATGATGGAGATATTGAAACAGAGAGTGAATCAGATGATGATCTTATGCCACATTTGGAGGATGCTAATGATGGTGTAGAGTATCCTATTGATGGTAAATTGATGGTTGTTAGGCGTGCTCTCAACGTGCAAGTAAAAGAAGATGCAGAGGTACAACATGATAGCATCTTTCATATTAGATGCCACATCAAAGATAAGGTATGTAGTATGATAATTGATGGTGGAAGTTGTACTAATGTGGCTAGCACTAGTTTAGTTGAAAAATTGAATTTGAAAACTTTGAAATATCCTAGGCCATATAAGCTACAATGGTTGAATGATTGTGGAGAAGTTAAAGTAAATAAACAAGTGCTGGTTTCATGCTCTATTGGGAGATACAAGGATAAAGTTCTATGTGATGTAATACCCATGCATGCTAGACACATTCTTTTAGGGCGACCTTGGCAATACGATAGGCGTGTGACACATGATGGTTACTTAAATATATATTCTTTTTAATGAATAAAAAGTAAATCACTCTTGCACCATTAACACCTAGGCAAGTGTATGAGGATCAAATGTCAAAACAAAAAGAGAGTGATACCAAAAAAGAAAATGAGAGTACAAAAGAAAGAGAGATTGAGAGAAAAACAAGTGAAAAGATAGAAGAGAAAAGAGAGGCAGCAAGTGAACTTGTTTGCAAAAGAGAGCAAGGTTAAGAGGGCTTTCTTTTCAAAACAGCCTATCGTTGTACTTTTGTGCAAAGAGGCTTGTTTACATACTAATGAACTTAACTTTTCTTTGCCTAGTGCTATTGTGACTCTTTTGCAGGACTTTGATGATGTGTTTTCAAATGAAGTCCCTAATGGTTTGCCACCTATTAGGGGAATTGAGCATCAAATAGACTTAGTCCCTGAAGCTACCATTCCTGACTTAAAACCAGTTTTCTTTGCTAGGTTATACAACCCTAAAACAGCTTTCCTTAGCTTTAAGAACTGCAAAGAGTTCGGCATCAGGTTTAACCATCTGTAAATCTAACCAGGCAGAGAGTTCCTAGAGACGTTCACACCACCGAGCCGGTGGAAGATCATCAAAGGTAAACCATGGATAAAGTTAGGGGGTCCTGTCCCTACTTTACTTTATTAAAGTAGCTTTTGCTTTTATGTCTTGTCTTTTCCTTCCGATGTTGAAGGAGAAAATGAAGGAGACAACTCTATTCCTCCTCCAAGAGTTCGAACTATTCTGATTTAAGTTTGCTTCATCTCCAGAGAACTTAAGAGCTTTATAATCATGGCATCTTCTTCACAAAATCCAGGCAAGTTGAAGAACTCTTGGCAAAGGGATATGTGAGGGAGAGCATGAGTTCATGTGCGGTACCAGTTTTACTAGTGCCCGAAAAGGATGGCACATGGAGGATGTGCGTTGATTGTCGTGCAATTAATAAAATCACTGTAAAGTATCGACATCCTATTCCTAGACTTGATGACATGCTTGATGAATTGCATGGTTCTTGTGTGTTTAGTAAAATTGATCTTAAAAGTGGATATCATCAAATTAGGATTAGAGAGGGAGATGAGTGGAAAACTGCCTTTAAAACAAAATATGGTTTATATGAGTGGTTAGTGATGCCATTTGGGTTATCTAATGCACCTAGCACTTTTATGAGGTTAATGAACCATGTTTTGTGTGCTTTTATTGGTAAATTCGTAGTTGTCTATTTTGATGATATTTTGACCTATAACAAAGGCTTAGATGAATACATTGAACATTTGCAAAGTGTATTGACTGTTTTAAGTAAGGAAAAGTTATATGCTAATTTGAAGAAGTGTACCTTTTGTACAAATCAGATTGTTTTTCTTGGTTATGTTGTAAGTGCTAAAGGAATTGAGGTTGATGAAGAGAAGTTTTCATGGTTTGGCTAGTTTTTGTTGAAGAATTGTGAAAGATTTTAGCACCTTTGCTGCACCATTGACTGAATTTGTAAGAAACATGTGGGATTTAAGTGGGGTAGTGAACAAGAAAGGGCATTTAATCTAATTAAGGAGAAATTGGTTTCTGCACCATTACTCGCTTTACCTGATTTTGCTAAAACTTTTGAAATTGAGCGTGATGCTTCAGGTATAGGTATTGGAGCTGTTTTGATGCAAGAAGGGCATCCAATTGCTTATTTTAGTGAGAAATTGAGTGGAGCAGCCCTAAACTATCCTATATACGACAATGAGATATATGCATTGGTGAGAGCATTAGAAACTTGGCAACACTATCTTCTACCTAAAGAGTTTGTTATACACACTGATCACGAGTCCTTGAAGCATTTGAAAGGGCAATGTAAGTTGCATAAGAGACATGCCAAATGGGTTGCATTTATTGAGCCATTTCCCTACGTGATCAAATACAAACAATGTAAGGAGAATGTGGTGGTTGATGCATTATCTAGAAGATATGCACTTATCTCTACATTAAATGCAAAGTTGTTAGGATTTGAGTACATTAAAGAATTTTATGTTAATGATCTTGATTTTCCTAATGTGTTTAATGCTTGTGAGAAAGTTTCATTTGGTAAGTTCTATAGGCATGATGGGTTCTTATTTAGAGAAAATAAATTGTGTGTGCCTAATAGTTCTTTGCGTGAATTACTTGTGCGTGAAGCTCATGGGGTAGGTTTAATGGGACATTTTGGCATTGCAAAAGAACACTTCTTTTTGCCACATATGAAACGTGATGTTGCACGAATATGTGAGAAGTGTATCACTTGTAAACATGCTAAGTCTAAAGTTTTACCCCATAGATTGTATAACCCTCTACCCATACTTAGTGAACCTTGGGTTGATATTTCTATGGACTTTGTTTTGGGTTTACCTAGGTCAAAAAGGGGTAAGGATTCTATTTTTGTTGTTGTTGATAGGTTTTCAAAGATGGCACATTTCATTCCATGTCACAAAACTTATGATGCAACAAACATAGCTAATTTATTTTTCAAGGAAATAGTCAGATTGCATGGAGTACCAAGGAGCATAGTTTTAGATCGAGATGCTAAGTTCTTGAGCCACTTTTGGAAAACTTTGTGGGGTAAGTTGGGTGTTGTGCAAATTTTGTTGAACTCGCAAGCGCACGAATCTATTGTAGTATAGACTAACGGTGACGAGTGTCGATCCCACGAGGAGGTGGATTTTAATTGTATACAGAATTAATTTTGTAAATGGGTGATTGGATTTGTGGTGGAAGTGATTCAAATTATCCTAAAAATTGGAATTGAAATGACGAGAAGAAATTAAAGTGTAGATCTATAAAATTGACGTACTTGGGTATCTGAATCCGTATCAACATGCATCATGGGCTAAATATTCCTTATTAATACCAATTATATCATGAGGGGGGAATCCACACCTCATGAACCACGCTTTAATTAATATGGTGCTAAGGGCTTATCGTGCCAAATAATAATAACCATATACTAGGGAGCCGGTGAAACCAAGGCAGTACTAGATAACATTATGATTATTTGTCAACGAGAAGTCAAAACATCCACAAAAACTAGACGGGAAGAGAAAGTAAATTTACCAAATAAAGCCCATGACACATGTTGAGACTTCACCTTCAACCGAAGCTTGAAAGAAAATTAGCCACTCATAATTGAACTAGGGGCAAAATGGGAATTTATTAAAATACGTAGAAAATACAAGATGGAGAAGGAATTACAGAAAATGGATACCAAAATGGGAATTTAGTAACACGGTTTGACCCGGGTTGAACAGTAACGTTGTTTGGTTGAAAATAATCCTGTGTGATGCATGTATCGTACGCGAGATTTTTGGTCCACTGATATGCTGCCACGTCACCATCAACAGTACATAAGAATTTTAGTCCAATAGGATCATGACGCCTCATCAGTCAATGTCACATCATCGGTCAATGCCACGTCATCGATCCGTCTAGACAGTACTGTACATGTGAATAGTATCGTACATGTGAACAGTGCCATTTTTCCTTTTATGCTCCTCCTAAGGTTTTCGACCGTCCTGAGTTCAAAAGTGATGTCCGTTTTGCCGTCTGATCTCTCGTTTATTGTGAAATAACTATGATGCCCCTAAAACACATAAAATACTTAATTAAAATAAAACACACAT
>MKYO02000238.1:137109-163639 GCA_002013955.2 Citrus medica
ATTATGGAGGAAGTTTATGTGAAACAACCTCCTGGTTTTGAAAATGAAAAATTTCCAGATCATGTGTATAAGTTATCCAAGGCTTTGTATGGTTTAAAACAAGCACCTAGAGCTTGGTATGATAGGCTTAAAAATTTCTTGTTGGATAACGATTTTTCAATGGGAAAAGCGGACACAACTCTTTTTGTTAAGCATAAGAACCAAGACATACGTATTGTTCAAATATATATTGATGATATTATTTTTGGTTCTACTAATGAGTTGTTGTGTAAAGATTTTTCATCATGTATGAGCCAAGAGTTTGAGATGAGTATGATGGGAGAGTTGAAGTACTTCCTTGGTCTTCAAATCAAACAAAACGAGGAAGGAATTTTCATAAACCAAGCCAAGTACGTGAAAGATCTACTCAAAAGATTTGGCTATGAAAATGGAACGGCAAAAAGCACTCCTATGAGCACTACCATCAAGCTGGACAAAGATGAGAAAGGTAAGGAAGTTGATATCAAGACTTATCGAGGTATGATCGGATCCTTACTCTACTTGACTGCTAGTAGGCCTGATATTATGTTTAGTGTTTGCTTGTGTGCTAGATTTCAATCTTGTCCTAAAGAGTCTCACATGCTTGCTGTCAAACGCATTTTTCGGTATTTAATTGGCACTATTAATCTTGGCCTTTGGTATCCTAGAGGAACTCATATTGATTTAACTTGTTATTCGGATGCTGATTTTGCTGGGTATAAGGTTGATAGAAAAAGTACTAGTGGAACATGTCACTTCCTAGGTCATTCTCTTGTCTCTTGGTTTAGTAAGAAACAAAACTCAGTTGCGCTTTCAACCACCGAGGCAGAATATATTGCCGCAGGTAGTTGTTGTGCACAAATTCTTTGGATGAAACAAACCCTTAGAGACTATGGCATTATACTTGATCAAATTCCTATCTTATGTGACAATACTAGTGCTATAAATCTTTCCAAGAATCCCATTCAACATTCTAGGACTAAGCATATAGAGATTAGACATCATTTCCTTAGAGATCATGTTCAAAAAGGGGATGTTGTAATTAAATTTGTTTCCACTGAAAATCAACTTGCGGATATCTTTACAAAACCTCTTAGCGAAGAGCATTTTATAAAGATTAGGCATGAGCTTGGAATGATGAATGTTGAATCTTAATTCATGTTTTAATTCATGGCTTGATATGATTGTTATCATATGGTTTTATGCTACATGAATTAGATAACTTGATGTGCTTGTAAATTTATGATTTTATGATTTTATATTACATGCATTAGATGGCTTATTGAAAAGTTTTAAATCTTGAAATGATTTAAAATTAATCAATTTTTAAAGCCGGAAATAAAATGGTGTGTAATACAAGTACAAAAGCTAGCATTTTTCCCTTTTCATTCTTCCGGAAAATTATTTCACCTTATTGATCCCTCTCGGGACAAATTCCGGAAAACCGGATTTTCAATCCGGAAAACCGGATTAGCTTTGGTTGGTCTCTGGACAACATTCGGATGACCGGATTTTCAATCCGGAAAACCGAATTTGGAAGGATATTTACTGCCTCATAACCGGTCAACCGGTTATCAATAATCGGAAAACCGAATTCGCATGCATGCTTTGCTGGAGCAAAACCGGATTTCCGGTTCAAGACATCCGGAAAACCGATTATTTTTGGAGGCTCTCGAAACCGGCCAGCCGGTTAAGGAAACCGGCAAGCCGAATTGCCTCTTGCATCTCTCGGTCCATATCCGGTTTACCGGATTTCAATTTCGGAAAGCCGGTTTCGGCTTTCTCCTTTTCTGCATACTAACCGGCCTGCCGGTTAGGAAATCCGGCAAGCCGGATTCGTGCCTTTTAAATTTGCTGAAGAAGGCTGTTCTCGGGTTCACAACCGGCCTACCGGTTATCCACAACCGGCAAGCCGAATTGCTTCTTTCTACTCTCGGTTCATTTCCGGATTTCCGGATTTGTTTTTCGGAAAGCCGCTTTCGGCTTTGTTCAAATCTGTCCACAAACCGGCTTGCCGGTTAGAAAATCCGGTAAACCGAATTTGAGCTCTTTAAACACTATTCATCCTCTCCTAAGTTTCGGCAATCCGTTTCCATTATCTCTCTAAAAACCGTTTCTATTTTCTCTCTTTCTCACTCCAAAATCCTTCTTTTTCTTCCATTTTTACATCAAATTGAATCAATAAAATCATTCCCCATCTCTCTAAGATCGTAAAACCATCCTTGAAACCCGTTTTCAACATCTAAATCCTTAGATCCCAATTCCAACCTAGGTTTTGAGCCGAATTTTCTCTCTCTAGATTTCTCACTCTCAAGCCGTTTTTGATCCAATTTGTTTCACCAAATCACTTTCAATCTTCATAGTCATCATTCTCCTTATCTTTTTCAACTCCGAATCAACCAAATCACCATGTCAAGCTCTAGGCCGGTCCGAAGAAAAGGCAAAGAACCGGTCCAACAAACCACACGGCCACGGGAATCAAGAATCATCTCAAATCAATCCACCTTTGAGTCCATTCACTTTCAGAACACGCAACACTTGATCAAAAGGTTTCATCAAAGCTTTCGGACTCGTGAGGTACTCAACACTTTCTTTGTTTTACCGGCTGTTTTACATTCTCTCCAGATTAGTCATAGAACTTTATTTCAATTGTTGGGAGATGTTGGTTGGATTGATGCTTTGTTGATTGAGGAGAATGTGTATCCCGACTTGGTGAAAGTATTTTACTCGAATATGGATTGTTCCGCGGAGAAAGAGAATCGAGTAATCACCAAAGTTGGAGGAGTTTTGATTGAATTTGATGATTCGGATTTGAACAACATCCTAGGATCTTCCGATGATGGCTTGGACATTTTTTCTCTTAGGAAACCTCCTGAAATTGATGATTATGTTCATGTCGATGCCGTTCGTAATATTTGTCGGCGTAATGATCTTTCTGTTGAAGACTGTACCATTCATTTCCGTACTCAGTGTCTTTGTCTTCAAACTCGTTTTTTGCTTCGTATCATCCAGTCCATTGTACTTCCTAGATCAGGACATTTGGATGAGGTGTCTCACATGGATGTCGCCATGATTGACTGTATTCTTAGAGGTCGCCCGGTTGACTTGGGCTATTCCATTGTTCGCACCATGTTGAGCATTCCAGCCTTGATTACCCGCTCTCTTCCTTATGGTCACTTCATTACTCGTATTCTTAAATTCTTTGAAGTGCCGATTCTAGAACCTTCTTGTAGGCCATCCAAGGGTATTGGGGATGAGGTTATTGTTGGGTTAGGCTTTGAGTGGAAGGATGACACTTGGGTCAAATACAGCGATAACAAGTTTACCTTTCTAGCCCCAAGTGATGATCGGCCACTTAATGCCGTGATTCCCGCTGATCAGCTTCCAGTATTCTCACTATCATTTCGAGGGCAGCGTAGACGCCGAGTTTCTTCTATGGTTGCTTCGGCTCCTAGTGCATCTGCATCCGCTTCATCACCTCCACGGCCTCCTACCTCTGGAGATGTCACTCTTCAGCAGCTTATGGATGAGGTTCGGACACTTTCGGTGAGGCAGACTGAGCTTCAGCAGGAGCAGCAGCAGCAGCGGCAGCTGCAGCAGCAGCTCATTCATGGACAGCGCCTCCTCTTCGAGCACTTCGGCATTCCATATCCGTTTCCACCTCCGTCACCTCCATCCTCACCACCTGAGTAGTATTTTGTGCTTGTACTTGGCCACACCTACATTTTATTTACTGCATTGTGTGTTCTTTTATTTTCGATTCTATGGATGGTTGTTATGCTCTTCGGTTTATGTATTTTTTTTTGGATTGTATGGACTTGTTATGACTATCTATGTTGATGTTATGGATTTTGTGTTGCTTGATCATTATGGATTATATGGGGTTTATATGGATTTTCTTATGTTGTGATTTTGATGATTGATAGGGGGAGTCTTTATTCTTTTTGATGATGAAGGGGGAGAATGATTTAATATGTGTTATGAAAATATGCATGTATCTAGGGGGAGCATATATGCAGGGGGAGTTTTTTATTAAACTATTTTCAAATCATTTTTTAACTTGCATTGATTAAGGGGGAGCTCTTTCATAACAAAATTAAAGTTTTGAATGTGCTTTGTCATCATCAAAAAGGGGGAGATTGTTAGCCTATATGGCTATAAATATTGATTTTGATGATAACAAACCACATGTATTTTAAAAGCTTTGATAATGTTTTTAAAGTTTTCGGATTTGGACCTATTTGAAATTATTTAAATGTTTTTGGGGTCATTATATAATTTCACAAAGTTTGGGCAAAGTCATAATTTCAGAAAGTTTTGGGATTAACGAAGCATTACTTAAAAATTCTGAAATTGGACCTATTTGCAAAGTTTCATAACGTTTTGGGCCGTAGTACAGTTTTATAAAGTGTTGGGGTCAAACTGTAAATTTCGGGAAATGTTTTACTGTAGCAGTTACTGTAGCAAGCGGCTTACCGGATACTGATAAACGGCAGGCCGAATTCGGGCAGTAAGCACCAGAACGAAAACGGCTTACCGGATTCCGAATCCGGCAAGCCGGTTAGGCAAAATTTTGAATTTTGCCTTAACGGTAACATAAATCCGGCTTACCGGATTCCATTAAACGGCAAACCGGATAGCCCAGAATGTGAGTAACGGCTAGTTTTCGAGCTCAAGCTATAAGAACTCAAATCCAACTCATTTTGAAGCTCTCCAACAAGCAAAAACAAAAAGCACACGTGATATCTTGAGCCTTCAACTTGTAAAACACAAATCATTGAATCATTCATTGTTCTTCATCTTTGAATATCTACTCATTGAGTGAGTTTTATTGTAATCTTCATTTCTTCATTTCATTTGTAAGAATTTGAGTGTGTGAGACACTTGAGTGAAGAGATTGGGAGATAATCTCTTCGTTGTAAAGGTTTATTGACACCTCGAAGTCAATTCTAATTGGTTGAAGCCTCGGAAAGGCTTGGATAGTGAAATCCTCAAGGTTGGATTGCTTGGAGGCGTGGACGTAGGCGGGGATTGCCGAACCACGTAAAAATCCATGTGTTTGTTTCTCTTCTCCCTTACTCTTTAATTATTGTGCCTTTATTAAACTTATTGCTTTCAATTTTTATTAAGGCATTAGATTGTTTATTGTGTGGATTTGCTAGGATAATTTTTAAATTTCCAATTCACCCCCCCTCTTGGGTTGCACACTTATATTTCAGAGGTTCCCAGCACAAAGGCGTTCCAAGTTGCTTCCAAGGGGAGATGGTCCATTTCAAGTAGTTGCACGGATCAATGATCATGCCTACAAATTGGATCTTCCTAATGAGTATAATGTAAGTGCTACTTTTAATGTTTCTGATCTTTCTCCTTTTGATGTAGGTGAATATTCGAGGACGAATCCTTTTGAAGAGAGGGGGAATGATAAGAACCATCAAGGGAATACCATTAAAGCTTCAAGTGATCCTTTACACATTCATGGAGGCCCAATTACAAGAGCTAGAGCCAAAAATATGTAAGACATCATGAATTGGACTTGGAGAGAAGACAAGGCATTGTGGGCATTATTCAAGCTATTGGGCAGCCAAATACACAATTTGGATCAAATACAGAAAGGGCAAATTCAGAATAAATCTGGTATTGATTGAGCCAGAATTAATGTGCAAGCTATATATCGTTGGAAAGCTAATTATGTTAGCTTTCCAATACATTTTACAGAGTTGGATTTGTAGTTCTCTAGAATGAGTTATGATCAATTTATTACAGCTTGTTTAGGCTTGGGAATTCAAACGACTTCTTTGATTATTCAACTTCATTTATTTGTTTTGTGTCAAGTTTATCAATGTGTTAGGTAAGTCTACCATTGATGATGGTGGGCTAGCATTATGTTTGTCAATGCTAACATTAATAATGGTGGGTTGGTGAAGGTTTTTAAAGCACCCTTTGACAAACATATACTTGGAGGGTCGTTCCAATGTTTCTATTTGTATTTTTAGGATCTTGGGTTTCTTTTAACCTATTTTAACTCAGCAACCTTGCTATGTATGACAATTAAGAGATTAATGTTATTTGAATTTGAAAGATTATTCTTTCTTTAGTTCTTTTGAGAACTAGGGAACTTATCAAGAATTTACATTCTTATTGCGTTCCAAATTTAGACTTATCACTCACCTTCTCATCTATTTCTTGAGTGTGTTGTCAATATCATTCTCTATACCTTTGGTTCATATTTTTCTTAAGCATTGGGTCAATGTTTTGTTTGTCATAAATATGTTTAAAAACTTTCTTGGGAAGTTGAAACTACAATTTAAGTGTGAGTTTCAAAATTTCATTGTGGGATTTCGTATCAGAGTCTTTAGTTTAAAAGGATAAATACACATCTTTTGTAACCTTTGAAACTGAATTGATTTATAATAAATTTTAATTTCACGTTTCTCAGTATTCTTAGAATAAATAGATTATCGAAAATATCCTTACTTTTTCATCAATCCATCAACTTGTTTTAGTTATACCTTCAATGCAATTAGGGTTTATAGAGCATGATTGTGTCAAATCATTATAAGAATTTGTCTAGTCTTACGTCATTAATAATTTAGATCCATTGGATCTCTTGAAGATATTTTTCGAGAAAAAAAAAATAGCAATGGCGTATAAGGAGATTTTATATTCAAGAGGATTACTTAATGGGCAAGCATAGTATAATGTAATCGAAGTGATGAATTCAATAGGGAGTGTTGTGAATACTTATGTTCCACATTGAAAATATACCCTTTCTCTTAAGCTTGTAGCCTACGATATATACGTGTTAATTGACAAAGGTCCCACATAGGAAATTTAAATAGGTGCATACTTTGTAACGTAAATTAAGTAAGAAATAAAAAGACTTGAATAATAACCCCCACACACAAACTTTTATATTTGATGCCTTCTTTTTTGGTTCAAATTTTATGACAGCAAAGATTTGATATTGGTTCATCAATCTATGCAAAGGGGCAGAGAGATGTTATCTACTGACTACGTAGTCAAATTTGGAATAATAACGTTAAGCAGGCTATATACGTACAGCAGGCCCCTCAGGTGTCAAGACTGAAATAAAATTAGCACAATCTATGATGCATTAGGCCCATCAGGCCTGCAAATTCAGATCTGTGGCCTATGGCCACATCTCGCTTAGGCTCTGTGATGATAAACGAGATAGAAAATTTTCAAAGCAAAGAAAATTTCTAAATTTAAAATTTGTTGTTTTAACGATTCTGTAACTATGTATTAACATTCAGTTCTATGTCATTCAGATTTAAAAAATAAAAATAAAAATTCTACAGCTGCAATAACAGGTATTGCGATAATGCATGTCAAAAAAATTTGTGACTACGTAGTAACTTAAAAAAAATAATAATAAAGTTGATTAGTTAAAATAAGCTGTTTTAATGATTCCGTAATAATCTACTAACATTGAGTTCTATGTCATTCAGATTAAAAAAAAAAACAAATCTACAACTGCAATAACAAATATTGCGAGAATGCACGTCAAAGAAATTTGTGACTACATGCTAATTTTTTTTAAAAATTAATAAGAAATAAAGTTGATTACTTAAAACCATATAATCTTTTATGTATCGGAAACAAAGCTTTTACCGAATTTTCCGTTTAATGACTCAAGTGCTTAGCTCTTTTCTTTTCTTTTCCTTTTTTTTTTCAATCAAATGATAAGCAAAAATCTAAAAACCATGATAATTCTAGCATTATATGTTCATGTCATTAATTAGCTGTATGATAGGACAAGCCAGCCAAAATCAAAATGAAGGCAAGTTAGGTTAATGATGCTGGTTGAATGATGAAAAGAATCGGTGGATCCCCTTATTATATAAATTATTAAAAAAAAAGTTTAATGATTATAAGTTAGCAGTTTGTTATCATGTTAGCCATACTTGCAGAATGCAGACTGACTATGGTTGCAATCTAAGGCCTGTCATGTCCGTACTATTACTATTATTATTTTTCTTTTTTGTCTCATATTTTTGTTTTTTTAATTTTTGGTTCTCTGGCTTTTGTTTTTGTCCTTGTAGTCAGGATTCACCAGCTAACAAAATTCTTAAATGATTATAATTAATTCTATTTTTTTTTTTGAAAACATGTACATATAAAAGCATATGATTTAATAAAAGATATTATTAAGTGCAATAATATAACTTACTATGATTTGCCCAAGGACCGAAGCTAACATCGTCCATCAAAATCAAATTTGAAGTATAAAGAAATAAGAGTGAAGGATTAAACGAAGTTTTCTCCCTTCGTCTGAACGGTTCTTTTTGAGAACGAAATGCGTCTTTTTTTTTATTGGCAATAAAATTTCATTCTGTTAATGGTAAAACAAAAATTTGTACCCAGTATCCGTGGATTACAATTATCCTTTCTAACTTATATTTTTAAATGATTCCCGCTAGCTCTAAAATATATTCAAGTTCTTAAATCATGTAATTACTTACAAAGTTAATCTCTAACATATGTAATTTTGCATAGTAATATCTGTAATCAATATTCTCATTTACAATGAACATTTTTAATTAATTTAGAGTTCTTCTTAAGCGTGAATAATTTTATTGAAAAGTTAGGGTCAACAATCGACACTGCTGAAAGTGTAGCCACACAATTCAAGAGGAGAGGTAAATTGGGCATTAAAAAACAAAAAGAAAATACAAGTTTTTTGGTTGGCAGATTATCATACGCAAACTGTTAAATACCGATTTAGATTACCAATAGTTAAATGTATTTGAGTTTGAGAATGTATCTGATTTCTAAGGTGTGGAGTGGCAATTAATTTTACGAAAGCCCATTAAATTTCACATACAAAACACAGCTAACACATCAGTCATACGGATTTGGCTACAAGGGCCATGGCCACCTTTGGTCCTTGAAGAGCTTCGCCACAGTTGGGTTCATTGAAGTGATTCTAAAGACTATAAAATGGGTTTATATAACTACAACCAAAAACTACTCGTTAGACTCATATATTCAAAAAATTGGGTGCAATTGGTTAGCTAGTGATGTGTAACTGCTAGTTACTCAAGCAGTGATGGACATTCCAAAATTTTGTTTGAAATTACAATTGTTAGGAGTTATGTATTGATTACATGCTGGAATTCTGATGAACCTTTAGAAATCTTGGGCTTTAGTCCAACCCATAACTTTGAGAAATTACAAATGTCCCCAAAGCTTTAAAATGTGTGTAGTTCAGTCCTTATTCTTTAAAGAAAATACTTTTGTAAAAAGAAATTAATTTCATTTTTTCTAAGAATTTTTAAATCCCCGTTTTTTTAACAATCATGGTGAAGAAAACGTGCTTAATAACTTTGGTGAATGTAACACAAATGACTTTTGAGCTCATATTTATTAAGGATCCGTTTTACAAACTAGATTCATACAAGAGTGCGAAAAGGAAAATGTTATTTAGTCTAGTGTCTTGAATTTGAATCTTGAATCAATGAACGTTTTCCATGAATTCTTGTTCTTATGATGATATTCCTTTGATGTTCAACGCTCCTAAAATCTTCATATTATCAATTTTAACAGTAACACTACAATAAGACTTGGTTAATTAAGAAGTCAAATTATTTGTTTTCGTCAAAACCTATGCTTATGAAAACTTTAGGGCTAAAAACATTGTGATATTTTTAATTAATTCAACTTTTTTTCCATGATATTACCTTGTTAATTTGTGGAAGTTGTTTTTTTTTTTCACGTGTGGGCTCATCCAAAAGCTATAGTTAGTCTCACTAGAGGTTCTCTCTATGTATTAAATTTAAATGATTCATTTTCTTAATTGTTGAATCATTTTTCAAGTACATCTTCATTAAAAATTAAAATAGAAGAAGGTTAACTTTATTATTAGCAATATCAATTACGTAACATCATTATTTTAGTTGATGCTTAGGGCGCATTTGAAGTTGATGTAATCAACTACTCATTAATTGTAATTTGATCCTCTCTCTCTTATAAGTTTTTTTTACACTAATATTATATTAGACTACTACACTGATTCTGGGACTAATTTTTATTAAATCTTATGAAACTATCCAAATTTTTACCTTCATTAATATTTAAGAGACATTTATTCTACTCACGTTTCGTGAGAGTGAAAATTATATATACTCAATTGAGGAAGGAATTAAGCCCCCCATAATGCTCTATAAGGACTCGAACTGCTGCTCTAATATGTGTGAGATCAACTCCTCTAACCAGTCGACCTTTGGCTAAGTGGCTCTCTCTCCTATTTCACCTAGCTAGTGTTTTTTTTTTTTTTTGAGTTAAACTATTAATGAAATGCCGCAAGACATCATTTCCAAAGGGGCTTGAATTGACTTATTTTGATAGATCGGTATCTTACAGTCTTATACGTTTGTTAACATACATTTTACATTAAGCATTAGAAGAAAGATTTGTTTAACTATTACGCAAAATGTGACAGAAAAAAGACTTTGATCTTATATAATGATGTAATTTACATCAACAAATTGCACCAAATAAATTAAGTGTACTTTATTTGATATAACTTTGTATTTGTCTAATGAAACTCTATGATTGATAAGGCCAAAAATAAAAAATAAAAATTACAGTAGTTGGAAAAGACTGAAAAGGTAACGAGTAGCAGTAGCATTGAAAGGTAAGTGAAGTGCACATGGTCCAAGAAAAAGGCGAAACAAGAATAACCCATAGAAAAGCTCTTCCAAAATGAAAATCTCATTACTTTGACCTTTTTGTTTTGGTTTTCGCCATGAAAGATATGTAACTCGTAACAGTAACCACAAGCATCAGCGATTAAATGAATAAAAAGGGCTTGAATGGTGTCTGCACAAATAGAAAAATGCTGTGCCTGTGCTTGTTCTCTGGCTACGGCCCTGATTCTGATGAAAAAGATGAGAGAGAGATATGAACGGGAGTTTGTTTGTGTCTGCGGGTTTGAAGCGTTGAGAGGACGAGTAAGCCTGTCTTTAAACCCTACAACTACGGCACTGAAAAACATGGTGTTTTTACATTTACATTTATTTGAGGTGACCACAACTGCAGCAGCCTGCAAGCAGAAAAAGGATAACTGATTCCTTTCTCTCTTTCTTTATATTATATTAATTTCGATACATACGTTTATGAAATAAAGCATGAAATGATGTTATCAAAGTTTAGTAGGTTTTAAATTTTGGTCAGAACTGATCTTTAATGCTGAGGAGAAACGGGTCACCCTCCATTTTTCTGACCTATTCAGACAACAAAGATCTCCAAATAGTCCAAACGCATAATCCAAAACTACCAAAAGTTGAGGCAAGAAAAAAGATATTGTTTCTCTTTGCTCATTCAATGAAATAGTTTCATTTCGTAAACAGTGATCAATTATTCAATATTTCAGTTCTCCTTTTTCTCCCTTAATTACATTAGAATTACTAATAAAAAGATTCAAAGTCTACTGGAACCAATTCTGTATTTGCTTCTGTCCACATATTTGAGTTTAAATATACTTCTAAACACTTAAAAGAAAATTGACCTCCACAATAGACACTAAAAACTCTAATCTCTACAGTGATATACCATTAAGTCATTGAGTGATTAATTAATTAACTGTCAAAACCCATGCATCAAGCAGATAATTAAGTTCCATTTCCATTGAACAATAACATCACACATATTTAGGAGACAACACTCCACTAATTATATTTCAATTGAGATAAGCACAACACCAAACTTGGTATATTAATAGTTAAGTAAGAAAAAGGAAATCAAGAGAAAAACAAATAAAGGAAACGAGATTAACATAACTTGGACCTAGCTAGAGGGATTTGTCTGAAAGGTTAACAGTTTTTGCAAGACGATGATTAGTTCGATTATTGCGGTTGTTTACTTCACCTTCGGTTGTAGCAGAAGACATGTAACTCAAAACCAGAGAGTTCTCATCGGGAGGCAATCGTGACTGGAACTGTTGTTTGCAAGCATGACAAGTGACTCGCAGAATAGTTGAATTGATTTGCTTGATTGCATGCTCCTTTAAAGCCTGAGCCTTGTCCAGTTCAGCTTGTGCTTGTTGCCTAATTCTCTTGGCATTAGCAAACTCTTGTTCAGCCAATTCAATCTGCCTTTTTGCTGCTTGTCTTGCCTCTTCAGCACAGGCCTTTTCAGCCATGGCTAACCTTAACTGCTCGCGTGCTTGTTCTTTTAGCCTTGATGCTATGTCCATTGCTGGTTTTCCATTTGTAGTGCTACTCAAATAAGTAACATTCGATTCATTTTTCTCGCTGATATCCGATGACCCAATTGAGAGCTGCAACTGAGTAGAATGATTATGATCATGATCTCTCTTAGGGGAATCATCTGAAACATCAATGGGATTTGACGTAGTCAAGAGTTGAAGCTCCAAATTGTGATGTTTCACATTTCTAGTGGACTTATCTCCTTGATGAATACGATTCAAGAACATGGTATCAATTGTTGGCACCTTTGGTACCATCAAATTAGGCCAGTGAGATGCGCTAAAATTGGTATCACTGGAGGGGCTTGGGCTAGAAGCGGTTCGCGATAAACAAGCTGCTGGCTGCTGCTGCAGCCCTTGCTGCTCTGATCGGATATGTCCCTTACTACAAGCATCTTGGTGTTCAATGAAACTCTCAACTCTATAGAGAAGAACCAAAAAATAAATAAAATTAATTAATTAGATCGTTGCGCACATTTAATTTGAAAAGCTTATGATTCCATGCACCACAAAAGTGGAACAAAGAAATTTTCAAAAGGGCTGCATCTAGGTGTCGTTATCGATAAAAATGAGCATCTAATACAATAGAAGGAAGAGATCAAGTCATTAATACATCAAGAAACATGAAAAAATGATTATAAAAGAAACGCTTTGAAAAAGGATTGACTGAGTTAAAAAGGAAAAAGGGAAAATAGAAAGGAAAAAAAAATTAGTAATCGTAAGTGGAGAGCTAATCATTCAAGACACACATAGAGGCATAGTTGATTATTACATATTACAAAATTAAACAACTTTGTTTTGGGTTTTGGGCTGCAGCCAGCAAATTAAAAGGGATTCGAAAACTGATCTTTGGGTTGGGAACCGTGTTCAACGGCCAATGAACACTAACACTGTACTGTTAATTAAAAATGATCGAGATTAAGGTCCAATCAGTCAAAAATAACCTAAGAAGGAGAGGAGCAGCTAAATATCTTCTCAAAAAATAAAAAAAATTAAAAAGAATATATCATAGAATGAATAAAATATATATAGACAAGACGATGCCAACCTTGAAAAAACGCGGCCACAATCGCAAGAATGACCTCGGGTACCACAAGTTTTAAGATGCGCCTTGTAATCGGACTGAACAGCATAGCCTTTAGAGCACTTTTCACAAACCCATTGCTTGTGATTGCTGTGCTTTCTCCGGAAGTGCTTCTTGATACCTACCAAATCACCAAGCGCATGGCAAGGGTCATGGTGCAAGCAACTAGGCTCAGGGCATACAAAAACGCGCTTCCTTACAACGGGGGTCTCTCGTTTGAGAAGTTTCCAAGGAACTTTATGTCGCCGTCGGTGCATTTGCAGGTTTTGGTCTCTCTGAAACCCCTGGTTACAGATCTCGCACACGTAACGATCCGATTCCAGTAGTGTTTTTGGCGAAAGAGAAACCACTTCTGCATCTGGATCTGCACCAATTAATTTATGACGCACCTACGATTATATATAATTACTTGAAACCCCCAAAAAAACAATCTGTCAACCACAACAACAACAACATATATATATACACACGAAATTAACAAACCAAACCTGGAGTTCCTGCTGGTCTTCTTTTCCTTTTATTATGGCTAATACCATTTTCTAAACACGAAAAAGGCTCTGAAGAGCACGGTATAGCGGAAGGAGAATTATTAGCCAACATGGTTTAATACTTATTGTACTATGTTTTTCAAGATTGATCAATAAGATATACTGAGGAACAAAGGAACGCTATAGCTAAGAGAAATTTAAAGCGATTTTCTTTTCTTGCTTTCGGTTGATCATCAGCTTTCTTTTAACTTCAGCTTTTTGTTTTTGCTATCTCAGCTGCCTTTCTAGCATTAACCCTCCTCTTCATCAGGTATTTGTTTGTAGAGGGTACTTTAAATAAACTTGATCAAAAGGAAGGTATTGAGAGAGAGCCAATCACAATGCTCGAAACTTGATCCCACGGATGGGCCAGAATGAAAAATCATCCCCTCGCAAACATACAAAACACTCGTAATAATTCATGTCTTTCTCTATACAGTAAATTAAATAAATTTTTGCATGCATAATTGATAAATACACTCACCCCCACCTATATACACTTAAGCTCCCCGTTTTTTGTCACTCTCCGGTTTCAATTTCATATATATCCTTAATTTGCTAATTGGTTTGATTACCAAAAATATCCTTCATTGCTTAATAAATTAATTATGAAGCAGCTCCTTTAAAGCATATTGAGGATGTTAAGTCACCCTCAAGGGTAAAATAGTCATTAAAACCATTTGATGTGCCCATACTTTTTTGCTTTTCTTTCTTTATTTAAGTGGGTACGTACATATCAGCTTTAACATTCATTTCTCTGGAGAAGTTGGCTATTAATTAATTATATAAAAAAAATGTAATTGGCCAAAAAATGAACCAAGATATCAGATTAAGCTTAATTATTCCATTTCATTCGATTAATAAATCATTGTGCATGCATATGCGGTGCATCATTAATTGAATCCTCCAAATGAACAGGAAGTTATTAACAGATGAAAGATCACTTCAACTAATTAAATAAGCATATTATCGGTCAAATTAGATAGGTTCTTCTAAGTTTAGTACAGGATATCATCCAATAATAATTCTGCGCGGTCTGTTTTGTTTCTCTCCCAAAAAAATAAAAAATAAAATAAGAAAAATAAGAAAAGAGAAGCAACTAATTGGAATTTTCAAGTACCTGAATCAATTATTCTTCTCTTGATATTTAATGGGTAGGCTTTTAATAGTAATCATCTTAATTACAATTTGCCTTCTAAATTTCTTCCTTATTTTATCTTTTTTTAGCAGAGTATTTGAAAATACCAGATTGATGATCATTATATAACTATTATATGTTTTTCTTCCTCATACAAAAATACAAATTAAGTGTAAATTTAGCTTAGAGGTTCAACGGTCGCTACTCAAAAGTTATCGCTATAATGTATTTAGTAAATATTTATAATTTTAAATTTTAAAAATTAAAAGCATTTTATTCTATAATTGCTTGTTAAAGGACTTATATTATCTTTATTATTTATCTTAAAATTATTATTTTAAAAATTATTTACTTTTATTTTATAATTAAAACTTTCATTTAAGAAAGATAAAAACAAAAACTCCCATTTCAAAATAGCTTTGGTTTAAGCGAGGGATTTCTCGATCATAGTCTACTTAATTGCTTTACTGCAGAAGATCTTACCTGGTTAATTAATTTTGTTTAATTTCAAAGCATTGAAAGCTTTTAACACAATTTTTACTTGTACCCATTCTCCGATTTTTTTTTATCAATTCTTTTTCCTGAAGCCTTAACAATTAAAGCTTAATCTATAAATGTTATATGTGAAGCGCAAGAAATAAATCTGGATATTTAATTAGGCTAGTTATCTCTGTGTGTTTCTGTTTCCCACCGCAATTCTTGATGCATGCTCTGGCATATACATATTTAAAAGTGCACATCTTACATCATCTCCTGACACGTAGCTCAAAACGGAATGTACCAGATGATTGGAGCAGCTGATCTGGCGTTCTCATTCCATTCACCCGCTATGCTACGACTAAGTAATCCAGAATTATCCACATGATGATCACAGACGTTGGTGGCTCTTGTCAATCGTCATGTTGTTTCTAATAAGTAAAAAGGATTTATAAATTATTATCTAGGTTGGACATTTGCATCTTAAAAAATGTTGGCTTGAATCATCCACATGATTATTTTAAAAGGGTTAAATGAAGTTGAGAAATCTCACTTATTAAATATGAACTCTTAGAATATATTTGGTTGGGGGTAATGGGGAGAGGAAAAGAATTTGATTTCTATTTTACTTTCCACTGCTTTGGTTGGACCAAATTTAATGGAATTGAATTTTTATTGAAATTCATTTTCTATCAAGTTTAAGAATTTGTATTCCTTATCAATGGGTAAGAATTTCAAATTCCTCATCTATTGAAATGCAAAAATTTCAATATTTTCCTTTAAATAAAATTAATTTCAAATAAGTTAAAATGAAAATAAATTATATTTATTTTCTTAAATGAATAGGATAAACTTACTTTAAAAAAAGGAAAAGCAGCAAAGTGGATCATTGGACAGTCACTGAAAACTCGCTGAAGTTTCGCGGAAGACGCATTTCACCATCAAAATCGGTATCAATGGAATCCTCATGAGCCAATCTACAGCTTTACGGAGTTAGAAATACCAATATATATTGTTATTTACCTCAAATCTTGTTTAAATGTTTGAGAAAATTCTAACTATCGTATTTCCGACCATATAGTATATTTTCGGCAAAATTAACATTTTCAATGGGTAAATCGTCCATTTCTAATCATTTTTTTGTATTTAATGCAAAAAAAAATAGTGTCAATGGAGGTCAATGGTGGTGGTAAATGGTGAACGACGGTGGTCAACAGTGGTCGGAGGCAGCGGCGGCAGTCAATTGTTGTCCATGACTTGATGCTATAATTTTAAAACAATAAAATTCTCTATTTAACTAGTAATTTCAGTAGGCTAATACATTATTTTTTTCAATAATCGTACATGTTTAGAAACTAAATTAAATATATAACTAATTATGCAATGTTAGTTATTTTGATTATAAAATGATAGTGAATTAATTAAAATTATAATATAAATTAAATATTTTTATTAATTTATTTTCTAGATTAAATTAATTCATAGTTTAATTATTTTTTATTTATTAATAATATTAACATTTTAACTAAAGATAATGGGTATATTTGTCCAAATAAAAAATATTTAATTTCTTTTCCTTTCAAATTTAATGTGAAACCAAACAATAACAATTAATTTTTGCACTCCTCTTCTCTCATCACCTCTCCACTCCTCTCCTTTTTTCTTTTCTCCTCTCCTTCTCCTTCTTAAAACCAAACACCACCTTATTTTTAATTTTATTGGAACTTAGGTTACCATGAGCACAAAAATTCAATTTACTATGTTCCAGAGGCTAGAATAGTGTTGTATTATTAATCTAAATTACATTGCTTTGCTAATAAGATTTTACAGTTCAAGTATGCATATGCCCTATTAGAATTGGACGCCTATAATGGGTTGGCTGGACCCACTATTAAAGATAGCAAGAAGTTATGTTTTGGTTGAATTCAAATAGTTATGGTAAGTCTATTTGAAATCAATCAAATTTATTAAGAGTTCGTTTGGAATTGGGATTGGTTAGTTATAACTTAAATATTACAATATTAAAATGTTTGGTAAACATTAGCTGTTGTATCTTGAAAGTTACGTTGATATGAGTTTTGACTTGTATGATGAAAAATCTATTATATTTTTAATAATTAATTTTGTTAAAATTATTATTTAAAATTTATATTTACTGCATGCTATTAACTTTTGTTTTATAGTTGCAGTTTTTTTTTTCCACAGCAGTTATAGTTTAAAAGTTATAACACTTCAATCCCAAACATGACCTAAGTAGTGTATAATTATACCTACATACGTAATTGAGAAAACAATGGATGAAAAATATATATATATATATATATATAGAAACCATAAAAATGAGGTTGTGACAATTAAAAAAAGAAGACAATGGCTATTGATTAATGGATTGAGAGGTGGAGGTGTTGGATTTTTGTACCTTCACACGTATTTGTAATTTCTAGAGAACTTGTCACGATTGTTGACCTCACATCCGGTGGAGTAAGTACCTGAAAAAGGCACTTCGACGGCCAAGTTAGAGTTTTATCAAGATTAAATAAAGAAGAAAGATGGAGAAGATGAGTTTCTCTCTCTAAGTATGAACAGTGTTTTTGGAGACCAAAGCCTCCCTTCTCTTAGAGATGGGTATCTATTTATAAATAATAAGTGATGTGGATCTAGGGTTTTGCTTTGAGCTCTCAACATAATGACATGTGTCACCCATCATTTTTATACACGTGAAGGTGAATTTAATCATAAGAAATTATTTCGTACATTTATATTGTTATGTCGTTATGACTTTTGGGTGTGATTCCTTGGACTAATGGATTATAGAATTAATTCCCACTTCTTGCCATCTTTATGAGCTCCGGTGATATTTTTCCTTAAGTGTTATTCTCCTGGAATAACTTGAATGTTATTTTCCTGGGAATAACTTAAGTGTTATTTCTCCATAATAATTTTTTTTATCTTATAGGATGGACACGTGGCATGATTTAGTACCTTTTGGAATTTGGCACCTATAAGAAGATTTTTCAATCTTGCAATTATCCTTCAATATCATTAACAATAGTGACATAGCTACGTTACGACCCACTTTTACTCAACCATTAAAAGATACGTTTTTTTTCACTTGGTTACAACATTTTATGATTGATACATGAAAATTAATATGATCATTCAAAATGAAAAACATATAATCAACAATGATTCCTTATTATATTAAGGGATAACGTCTAAACTTCAAAATTTGTAGCATCTTTATTTTTTGGGGTTAATGTAGCATTATTGTTTTAGAAAATTTCATCTGATGTGGACGTCTATATTAAATAACTATTGATATTTTTCGGTTTAAAGTATTAGTGATATTTTTCGGATAAAAAGTATTTGAACTAACTGAAATGTAAAAATTCAACCAGCCCCCCATATTCTATGTTATTTATAATGTAATTGTAATATTATAAAATATTCTGAATTGTAAAATTTCATTTAACCTCTTACACTCAATTTTATTTTATTGAAACCTTAGAGTACGAATTCGTCCCTTATAATTTTAAATTTTTAAAATAACCTCCATTTAACTAATAACTATTATTTTATTGTAATCATAAATATAATTATATTCTTTAAATATATTTTTATTTTTATTATTAATGACAAGAATAAAAAGTATTATAATTAATTAATCTATTAACAATAATTAATAATAATGTTTCATTAAATTGTTAACGATAATAATAATTAATGACAATTATTATTAATAATTAATTTTTTAATAATAATAACAATAACAATAATTAAAATGAAAAATAATAATTATGATAAAAATTAATTAATAATTTTATAGCAATGTTACAATTTAACTCATTCTGATTTTGATTCTAAGACAAAATAAATTGATAAATAATAACACAGCTCATTCTAATTACGATTTCTGTAGTCCAAGCAAATAAATTATTCTGATTCTAATTCCTCATTTTGATTCTAGCTATTGTGATTGTAATTCATTATGTTTCCAGGTAAATTTGATTCTTGTTTAGTGAATGCACTATAAAATTCATAATACTTATGAATAAATTTTAAATAATATAGAGTGATCTAATTAAATAATTTATTTGCTTGAACTGTAAGAATCATAATTAAAATGAACTTTATTACCATTTATGTATTTATTTTATCTTAGAATCAAAATCCGAATGAGTTAAATTATAAACATTTGCTATAAAATCATTCATTAATTTTTATCATAATTATTATTTTATATTTTTATTGTTATTATTATTCAAAAATTAATTAATAATAATTATCATTAATTATTATTAATAATATTATTAAAAATTTAACAAAAAAATTATTATTAATTATTGTTAATAGATTAATTAATTATAACACTTTTTATTCTTGTTATTAATAATAAAAATAAAAATATATTTAAAGAATATAATTATATTTATGATTACAATAAAATAATAGTTATTAGTTAAATGGAGGTTATTTTAAAAATTTAAAATTATAAGGGACGAATTCGTACTCTAAGAATATAATTATATTTATGATTATAATAGAATAATAGTTATAATTATAATTCATTTGATAATAATTATGTTTTTTTAATTAAATGGAGGTTATTTTGAGAATTTAAAATTATAGGGGAATTCATACTCTAGAGTTTCAATAAAATAAAATTGAATATAAGGGACTAAACAAAATTTTATAATCCAAAAAATTTTATAATACTTATAAATAAATTATAACTAATATAAAATATGGGTGGCCGGATAAATTTTTACAGGCTGGCCGTAAGTTACATTAAATATAACTTAGGCGGCCCTAAATGAACCTGTCGTGTGTATATGATGCAACAGCGAAGCAGTGGATCAGTTCCGTAAGTGATGAAAGAATCTAAGAAAAGAGTAGATAAAACTCCGACACCAGGGATGTGGCCTCCTGTTTGGTGGCTGCCGGGTTGCAAAAGCGTTGGGACCCGCAGCAGAACCTTGCCATAATTTCACCATCTACCTACATTCCCTTTTTTATCTATTAAAAGATTAATTATAATGAACGCCAACAAACCGTAAATATAGAAAAGTTCAAAGAAATCTCTCATGTTACGTAAAAAAAAATTAGGTTAAAAGCGTTTGGTAATAAAAAAATTAAAATATAAAAATTCAGTAATAATTGATTAAGTAGATTAGCAGTAGATTAAAAGGAAGATTAGATTCGGGATCGGGAATAATTGAGGAAAATGATTGCAAAGGAAATTCACTTGTGATGCTGCATGTGTTTGAGAATCAAATTTTCATCATTCTTTCATTTCTTCTTCTGCTCATTCACCAAAAAAGAAACGCTAACTGATGATCCGATTTCCTTTTTCTTTTAATTTGTCTTTAAAAGACGCCAACTGTTGATCAGCCAAAAATTTTTTTCTTGAAAACCATCTGACCATGCTCTTTGAAGTATCAAAGTATACACTTAAATACTCCAAGTAAACACTCTTCACTTCAATAAATATTCATAAAAATAAAAAGGCACTTGGTCAATCAATTAATTACATCTTATTACCTAATTTATTTTGTTAATTTAATTTCTCTTTACGATTTTTTGGCACTAAGATTGCATGAACATAATAAAAAATATTTTTTTTACCTTTTAAGGTAAAAGTGTCAAATACTTCAAAATGATTTGTTGGTGTTGCCTTTTAGTTTGACTATTAAGTCCTATTTAGTATTGAAATGTTATGCCTCAAAAATTGTAACCACAGTGGAACAATGATTTAACTATAAAATAAATATTGATAGTGTTAACATGAATATGCTCCCCAATTCACCCCCCATTCTTGGGTTGAATAACTAGAATTTTAGATAGTGTATGGTAAATATGATTTTTGAATAATAATTTTTACAAAAATACTAAATATTTTACAGGTTTATCATCATACAAGTGTGAGATATAATTAACTTAACTTTTAAATCACAACGGATAATATTTATTAAGTACTTTAATGCTGTAACTTTTAAGCTACAACTACCCATCCATAATACCAAATATGGTCTTAATCTTCAATTAAACTAACAAAATGATTTTGTAACATGATACCTCATGAAAATTATTGAATTGTCAAATTGCTATCATTTTCACATGGTTTCATTAAAAAATGTTGATATAGGTCATAAACTACAAGAATTAAGCCATTTAGCAACAAGTTTTTTAACAACAAAATTGTTTTTGTTGCCTTAAGTGTATTATAGCAACATAAAGTATTTCGTTGCCAAATACTTAAGAAATAAATTAATATTTAATTAACATTTTTAGCGACAAATATTTTGTAGCTAAAGACATACATTACAATGAATTAGCTTTTTGCTGCCAAAATTTTTAGTGCCAGACTAAATATGTTGGTGTCAAAACATTTAGTGACAGAATCTTCGTTGCTAAATAGTTTTGTCTCGAGAGAGTGACCAATGGCGACAAAAAATAATTTATGGCCAAATCTATGTAGCTAAAATTTTAAATTTAAATATTTAACTTCTTGACTTTTTGTGACAAATTTTGAGTTTTGCTGCTAAATGTGTATTTGTAGCGACAAATCTAATTTTGTCACTAAAAGTCAAAAGTTAAAATTTAAATCATTTTATTTCAGCCAAAATTTTTGATTTTTTGTGACAAAAGATAAAGTTTGTCACTGAATGTACACTTTTAGCAACAAATGTAAAATTTTGTTGCTAAACAAATTGAAAATTTTTAAAGTGAACGACAGGTGATTTTCCACCAAATTAAGTCTTAGCGACAAAAATTTCAATTTTCTTGCTAAAAACTCTATCTCTCTATTTATATCTTTCACTTCATTTCTTTCACTCTTTTATTCTTTTATTCTCTAACTTTTATTCTAAATTCTCTCATCTATAAGTTTCTTCAACTTTCATTCTCTCATCTCTAATGTATAATTCTCATTCTCTAACTCAATCTCTATCTTCTTATCTCTTCGATTTTTCTTCAATATGGTGTAATTTTTTTTATTTATCTTTTTTCATTATAATCTTACATGATTATTATATTTGAAAGTTAACTAATTATTGTTTGTGTTTTTTGTAGAAAAATGTTGAAGTTCAATTACACCACCAGATGAAGAAATTCAAGAAATTTATATTCATTTCTAATTTTAAAAAATAGATATTACATCTTGTAATAATTTTTATATTTGTCATCAATAATAATAATTCTTTTGAATTAATTAATAATTCTAATAACAGTACTGGAATGATCTAAAAAGATATGTGCTAGCTGTCTTGACCATTAGATAAATGATAAACTCTTTATTTAATATTTTTATGAGGGTCTAATACCTATCAAAAGGAGCATGATTAATGCTGCCAGCGGAGGAGCACTCTTGGATAAGACACCGGAAGTAGCCAAGAATCGCATTGCCAACATGGTTGCTAATTCTGAACAGTTTAGCACCAGGAAAAATCCACTACCACCACCTAAGTGAGTCAATGAGGCAAATACTTCTTTCCTAGAACAAGAAGTTTCAAATCTTACTTATTTGGTGCAACAGTTGTCCCTAGGACAGTAGGCAAGTCTGTGTGGCCTATGTTCCATGGTCGGGTGTATAAATACTAATGCTATTAGTATCAATCTGCAAGTGTACACAATAAGTAATAAAGTGATGAGTATTCAAGATCGTCTCCACAAGAATTGATGATATCAGACTTGCTACAACAATCTTAATAGTGCAGATTTTGTTTTAAATTAAGATAAAATAATTAATGAAATTAATATACTAATTAAAATAAAATGCAACAAAGTAAATTATCATGTCAAACTCAAGGATAAGATCAATGAGAATATAGAGTAGTTGAGTGAAATGGTTTTGACTATTTTTCTAATGTTTGGCTCAGTTGCTACAGCATTTGCTACAGCACTGGGTAGAATCCTTATGTATCCTCAGTCATCGCATGTTGGATATCTTATATCTATATGCAACCTAACAGTGATCAATTATTATGTCAATATAAGATATAACATTACACGCTTAGGTTCTATTTACCCTACAAGGTGAATCTCGATGTCTAGTTCATCACTAATTTTATATTAAGCACGACCCTTTTGGGATAAGTTAAACTCAATCTAGGAAACCCAATTTAAAACCAAGTCTTGCTCTTATATGTTCCACTAAGATAAGCCCTTTTGCGGCTCTCTCCTAACTTGTATTATTAAATGGGTGATCAGTCGAAATAATGAATAAAAATAAATGCTATCAAAACAAAATGCTATAGTAAACATGCAACAACACATATTTTTAAGTCAATAAACCATTAAGATTGTTTATTACTCAATTACAAATAAATTTAGTTCATGATTTGCAAAAGAAAAATAAAGAATAAAGTTTCGGCCATGAAACACATCCCCATAAATAAATAGAAAACACGAAAACAAGAAAAAGATAAGAAGGATTGAGCTCCCAATTGATCTTTGCAATTTTTTCTCTTGTGCAGCCCTTAATCTCTCTTGAATCTTGTTTTTCTTTGTGTTTTTTCTCCTTGGGTGACGACCTTCTTTATTCCTTATGATATGTGCTTCTTTTATATCTGAAAATTAGGGTAAACGGAAGCCTAGGGCACGCATAAGTCATATTAGGAAACTGCAAATCGCAATTCTGCAAGTATCCCACGCAGAATTTTCTCTGTCGTTGTTCCAAAATTGCTACAGCAATAACTACAGCAACTGCACTGTTCTAGATTTGTTTCAATTCTTTTGTAGCCAAGTTCTTTTTTATCTTTTGCAAGCCTATTGCATCAACATTCCTTCCTTAAAATTTGGGCTTCCAGACACCTACAATTATGCATATGATTTAGCACACAAATTATTCTAAAACAATGTAATTTATAAAAAATAAACTAAAATAGTTATTCATGAAAAATAAAACTAAAATGCAATAAAAATATGTCATTTACTCTCAAAGTATTATTTATTTAAGTCTCATTTCATAGAGTTATCATCGTGAATGTGACTAATATGTGCCTTGCTTTCCAAGATGGTTCACATGAGCAAGCTAGCGCAGTTGGCGATTTCTTAGGCCAACCAAGATAAAGGTATAATCTATACTCTAATTTTTACAATGAAGAGTGGAAGGATCAACCTAATCTTTGGTATGGGAACCAACAGCAAGGTGTTCTTCCTAACGTGTCACTATCTTGACCATAGGGTTACCCACAACAGCGAGGGCAATAGCTTTACTAAGTTCGATCAATCTCATCCCCTCAGAATTAAGGTATGTCTATGGAAGATCTTGTAAAAGCTTTTGCTACTAACTCTTTGCTATTCGAATAGATTACTTAGACACAACTTTAACACTTGGAGACTCAAGTTCACCAACTGGCCACATCAATGAGTAGAATAGAGGCTAGAACTTCAGGTAAGTTGCCTTCTCAACTTGAAATTAATCCTAAGGTGAATGCTAGTGCTATGTTTCTTAGGAGCAGAAAGCAATTGGAACCATCATTAGCCAAGCCATCAAAGGTGTCAATAACATCATTGCACCCCATGGCCAATCCCTCCGTTAAGGCTCTTTCTTTAACAAGGAAAGAAGATTCTTACCCTGTGCTGCCAGTCGACCCATCTAACTAGGTAAGTACCCCTTCACCTCTACCAACTCTTACGAATCTCAACCATTTCCTAGCAAGTTTAAATATTTCAAAAAAGAGAAGCAAGAAAAGAAATTTTTTGAGACATTTCATAAAGTATAGGTAAATATTCCTCTACTTGATACTATTAAATAAATGCCATCATGCCATGTTATGTAAAATTTTTAAAAGAATTATGCACCAACAAATAAAAGTTGAGTGGTAATGAAAAGGTGAGCGCATGAGAGAATGTTTTTACTGTACTTAAAAAAAAAGATCTTTGTGCAAGGATCTACTTTCATCATCCCATGCACCATCGGTATTACTAGGTTTGAAAAATGTATGCTAGATATAAGATCATCTATTTAACGTTATGATATATTTGATTTATAACTCCTTAAATCTAGGTCTATTGGAAGAAACTGGTATAATTATTCAATTAACTTATAGGTCTAATGTTTACCTAAGAGGATTGTGGAAGATGTTTTTTTGTGTAGGTTAATGAATTAGTCTTTCTGACCAATTTCTATATCCTAGAAATAGAGGAGGAATCATTATCCAATCCCGCGCCCAATCTGATGGGGCAACTATTCCTTAAGACGGCACGAACCAAGATAAATGTTCACAATAGAACCTCACGATAGAATTCGACGCTGAAGTGATCTGCTTTAATATCTTTGAGGCAATAAAGTATCCCAGTGATTTACATTTTATTTTTACCATAGATGATACTAAGACTTTGGTGCAAAAATTCTGTGAGTTATCTAGTAACGATAATTTTGAAGTCAGATGCAAGAATCTTAGGAAAGAGGATTTTAAGGAACAAACAAGTTTGATAGAGTTGGATGGCAAGGTAGAGGAGGTTGTGACGATCTTAGATGTGGCAGCTCGATTACATACCAACAGGTATGGTGTTTTTACCTTGAATTATTTTTATCAAACGAGAAACTTTTACCTTCTATTATGCATGCACCTACCTTAGAACTCAAACCACTCCTAGAACACCTTAATACTGTGTTTACTTTCTGGAGTGGAAGTGAGGAGTGTGGATTCCTTCCACTCCAGTGTTTACTTCAACAATTTAAGGGAGGATTGGGAATCCCACTCCGTGGGCCCCACCCATTTTTGGAGTGGAGAGTGGGAGTGAGACTCCCATTCCCACTCCCACCTCTCTCTTTTCTACCATTTTTTATTAAATTTGATATTTGATATTTAATAAAATAAAATAAATAATATTATACTTATTTGAATAATATTATTATATTTAACTAAATAATAATTTGCATTGATTCTAAGTTAAAATTACTTAAAAATAAGATTATTATATTAATAGAGAATTAATAAATATTACTACATGCTATCTTCAATTCAAAATATAATATTATTATATTTCTTTAAAAATAATAGTACTGTATTTATTTAATATTAATAATTAATAATAATAAATAGTTTATT